>QYTT01088888.1:10946-42662 GCA_006980735.1 Dasypogon diadema | reverse complement strand
CTCTCAACTTTCTCGTTTTCCAAAAAGATATAGAGCTCGTGCTCACCCCACCCGAACTCATGAAATAAGCACAAATTTGAGTCGCGCGCACAACCCCGCTTCTTACCGCATGTGTCCCTATCCTATCCCTTCTCTACATTTTTCGAGCGTGGGACGCAAAAACTTCTTCGTCCAAATCGGCACACAATGAATCTTCAGGCTTCCCTGAAGATGATGTACATCACCAATATAAACGTAAACCTATGCATGATTGGTAGATTTTGTTTTAATATAGAATACGACGTTGTTAATACTGGTGGCAGAAACAGATTTCATTTAATTAATTAAGTGCGTTCAGATGAATATCAAGTTCTGATAATCCTTTTCTATCAACAGTTAAATAAATTTTGTTAATCCTCAGTACAATATACAATTCTTTAACAAAATCAATAAAGTAGAAATTCAATATAAAGTAAACATTAAAAAGTAGCAAAAACTACGTGAAAGCTGAGATTTTTAAATAATATCTTGCGTAAAAAATTAAGACCAGATGCAAATTGTTATGCACCTTTTAATTTCAATGAATCGGGGCTCGTGTTTATAAAGTACTTGTCGGAATAAAAATTTAAAGCATTTCAAATTCCTCTTAAAGGATCTTTCATTGTTTCTACAAGTTTTAATCCAAGTATTAACTGTTGACACGAATACTGACAGCATATGTTTGCAATTAAATTTATTGGGTCATGACAGACACTGGTAAATGTGTAGCTTAGCCATATCCATAGGTTGTATAGCTTTTTCTCGAAAACCACTACTCCTCCATTAGTACGAGAAGAAAAGAAGTCGGAGTCGGATTTTTTAAATTTAAAATAGCGGACGAGATTGTCTAAATGTCAACGAAATATTCGCTAAATGACGAAAAAATACATATTTCAGATTGCTGATTACGAATTTCATACTAGCTTTTAAGGGAATTCAAAATGGTGATCAAATATGGCGGCCGTAAGTATCAATATTTACAAAACTTTATCCCTTATAGTAAATCTGTAAAAGACTTGGGCATCAATTGATAATTGGTAGAATCTAAGGAACCCTTCATCAACTGTTCATATTCCGCCGCATTTACCGCTCTAAATACAACGCGCTTCACGTCTTTACGCAAACTCAATATCGCCTTAAGCTCCGCAGTTAGATTTAGATATGCTTTTCGACTATGCCACTTCAGCCTATTCGTCAAGTCGATCTTGGATTATAGCTTGCGCTCTTACATTAATTTTCGTACAATTTTTTTCTTATCTTTTTAATAAACTTAACCTTGCGCTGTCCGAATGTAAAATATCAAACACAACTCCCATCACCTTCCGCGTAAGGTCCAATCAGCTGAACTAAAAATTACGTTAATAATATTTACCTACTTGAAATAAAAATTTTAAGTAACGTAGGAGGTAGATTCGTATGTGACTGGTCTGGAACAAAGCCCAAGGGGATTTTTCACCCAATAAGTAAGTTTTCATTCAGAACAATTAAAAATTAGTCAGTTCAGGATTAGTTAGCATCATCTTGTGTTCCAAAATTTACATCTTGGTTGTACAAATCTTAGAAATCTATAAGGCACCTTGGCGCTTTCGTAAGTGTACAAAGATTAAATAATAGATAAGGCTTTTATTCCCAATAAAGCTAATCAAGCTGTACAGAACTTGATCAGGATATTGTAAAATGTTAGGCTGGCTACACACTGTTTTTGCTCGAGAATATATTAGTTTGTGCAAGAACGCGTGAAAAACTCAGGTGTGAATGGTAAAAACGATGAACATGAGGGGTTCGTAGAACATTTATTTTGTATTGATTTTTGTCGAGCAGAGCATATCTGGCTGAATATACGAATGCATAATTTTTAATTAAATGGCATGATTGTGATGCAAGAATAATATAAGCTCTAGAAAATAAATCTTACTGCGCAAAAATTCTATTACAGTAGCACTCCTATCAAAAAACGAGAGAGATCCCGTCTCGTCAATCTGGAATAAATGCCTGAGACCTTCTGACATTCTGCCCTGATATAATATCATGCTTTAAACAAATCCTCAATCCTACAAACTCGCAATAAGTATATAAAAGAAATCTTTTAATTCATAATCACAACACCTAACGCGATATGAAAATAAATATATTGCGGCCACAGGGCAACTTTTTTGAATTTAACTACAAATTTTGCTCGTTGGTATTGCAATTGACCAAGTGCTAAGCAATCTTAACTTTGTGAAATTTTATTAATGAATACAAATAATACGCAGCAACGGCGAAATTTCATTAAAATTAGGACGAATTTTAGATTTTAAAATACCTAAATAGGCCTCTAATTGCACGTTGTAAACAATTCCAAAATGCACAATACAAACCATTTTGTGTGTGCATTGCATATTAATGTATGTATAACCAAAATAATTTCAAATCAAATGATTAATTACCTTTTACCTAATTTCTGAAAATCTTCAAGCTCAGGGGAAGAGCATTCTCTCATTTTCTCTAACCTCAAAAATCTCACCACAGATATTTCAAGAAGTCTTGAAATTCTTGAAATGCAAAAATCCAAACTATGTATATACGAATTATTGGAGAAAAAGCTGGAAAAGTTATGATGAAAAAATCAAAAATAACCCCCCAACATAATACTTAAAAATAAATCTCAAATTTTAAACTGTTAACTGTTGCAATACACTACACTTTTAATTCACCTCGATCGCCTTCTTGATCTATCCCTTTCTCGGCTTCTGCTTCTGTCACGTTCCCTTTCACGAGAACGCTGTCTTCTTGATTCCCTTTCACGTTCCCGTTCTCGTGATCTCTCTCGTGCTCTTTCACGTCTCTTCTTCCTTTCGGTTCGCTCTTTATCACGACGCCGTCGTGAAGGAGACGGAGTACGTCCCATTTCCCCTACTTTAGATGCACCTTTTTGGCTGACACAATTTTACTCTCACGCGCGTTTTTTATGTGCCTCCTGAAATATTTTGAGGTTATAAGTTCCCGGCGAGGAAAATCCACTAAATTCTTTGTAATTCACTTTGTGCCCCATTTAAACAATGTAAAGAAATTACCTTTTTTGTTAGTGTGCCACACAAACTCCTTCGACACTGACATTTGTAGAACGTTGACAAGAGCAACAGAACGCGATCAGAAGCGCGCCGCGGTTTTTTCCTGAATAATCGCATAAAACTTCACTTCTCCTTCACATGGGAAATTTTTCAACTAGAAAAAAATGTGAAATTCCCGCCGAACTTGCCTTTCAAGGGTATTTTTTATGAGGTAAATTAAGTGCGGCCAGATGAGAGGGTATTTTTTTCGGAATAAAAATAAGTAGAAAAATTATTGAAAAGTTACGTCTTTCGCGATAAAATTGCGGGATAAATAGAACACCTGTTGATTATAAATTGTCAAAATGGAGAAATGTGTGAGAAATGGTGGGAGCAAAAACAACTGGAGTACATGTGCAGGAGGAAGAGCTGGCGATAAAAGGAAGAGATTAAACAATCAAGGAAATTAAATGGAAGAAGAATAGCAGCGTATGAAGGTTGGGAACTAGTCTCGAACGGCGGTCGGTTATATACTTTTCAAAGTCATTTTTATAATTAATCGAAATAGTGAAATTATTTATAGAAAATTTCAAATCCCACAACGGCAAATGGTCTCCTCCCGTCTCTCCTACATGAAACACTCCGAATAAAAGTCCCATTAGAATGGCAGTACTTTTTCCCACTTTTAATTTCCCCCAAAAATGAATTTTTTCCATATTTCCCAACAAGACGTCACCCCATCCTTATCTCTTTTCTACCTTCGCACAGGAGTGCAATTTCTCCAACTGTTTTACCTTATCGCACCTTGTCTAAAAAGAGACAGCCAGTGACAATTGTCCATAGTTCGGCTTCACTTCCACTCAAAGCGAAAAGTCCAGTGCTGTGGAATGAAGCCCGAAGCAGCCAGAAGCAGAAACGAGTCGTTCGTTGCGCATAGATTGTGTGTGAGTGGTTGCGTTAAGGACGAGGAATTATAAGACGAGTCGCGCAACATTTTTTGGGAAAATTTTGCAGAAGAATCAGTTTATTTGTGTCGTTTCAAGTGTCTGTCTACGGTAAAAATCGATTTGAATTATCTTGACGTGCTTTTAAGTGGAATTTCTGCCGATTTTCGTGTGAGTCGACGGCGTCCAAGAGTGGTTCTTTTTCTTCTTTTTGTGGTCGGTTTGTCCCATGAACCTGTTCTGTGGTAGTGGCGAAAATTGAAGAAAAAAAGCTAAAACTGAGCACAGTTCGAAAAGAGTGAAATTTTGTCTTGTTCGGATTCGTGCTAAAAACGTCCCAGTGACAGCGGAGTTTGGAGAACTGTCTCAGTAAATTGACAAAAATATTTATCGGGTCTAATTGGAAATTTCCCCACGGTGTGGAGAGTACTTTCCGCTGGCACCGACCGTTCGGTCAAGTAGAAAAAAGGGGATTTTTCGTGAGTTGCCTTTGGTACCACCATACGTCAATGGGCGTATGCTTGGGCATCTTGTAACTGATTTTGTGAGGATTAAGCAGGAGCCCCGGGCTTTGGGTTTCTGTAATTGATGTGCATTTTGGTGTTAACGGATTTCGAATAGGAAAGTGATTTCTAATTGCATTTTGCTACCGGATATTAACGATTTTGTGTGTTGGTAGCTCGCCTGTGAAGTTTTTCCATCTGTGGTAAGTTTCCAAAGCTTTTTCTCATAATCATCCCAATGCTGCCAACACTTGATGTGTGGTGAGTTTCTCTTTTACAGATTTTTGGTGTGCAAAGATTTTTTTTTTTGCAAATTTCTTGGGTATTGAGGATTTATTTCAGAGTTTCGATGGTGATGGTGTGTTTCGTTAAAAATGCTCGGCTTCTCTGAATTTTAATATTTCGGCCAACCGAACTAGGGAACCGTTTGCAAAACAATTTCTTTGAAAGATCAATAAATCAATCCTCCTGCTGCTGGAAGGTGAGCCCGCGGAACAGGAAGGAGGGAAACTATCCTTTGTCTTCTTAGCTCATCGAGGAAATTTATTTTAACCATGACGTCATCGGCAGTATGTTTTGCTGGTCGTTCTGGCTGGTCTAGTTCACACACACGGTCAGACGTTTTCATTCTATAAAAGTGGAAAAACAACAGCCGTGAACAAAAGGAGCCGAATTACTCAAGCATAATGAGAATAAATTAACGTAAATTTCCGAATACTGCACACTTTATAGTGTTTCGTTTGTGGAATGACCTCCTGGCAATTTTTTTTATCACCTCGCAGCCGTTGGAATTTCATGCTGAAGCTGTCTTGGCCGGCCAATATGGGGCTAGCAGTTAGCACTAGTGGCCGTTGGATGCGACGGATATCATGTCAGTTTGGTATTTTTAGAAGCATTACAGGCGGGAGTGGGCTGGAGAGAGCATTTGAATGCGAATCTGTGACTGGACTGGAAATACATATATCATATGTATTGTGATTTGTTTATTTTCAATTTAATATTCGCGGTGTAACTGGCTTGTTTGCCTAGTTTGCATGGCTAGTTGAAAACAAGGAATCATCTTGCAAATATTTCTAAAATTATGCGGTAGTATTTGTTCAATTTCTTGTTTTACGGATATTTTTAAAAATTATTGCGCTCTAATCTAAGTAACAAAGCATATTTTGTGAACACGAAATTATAATCTTGGGAATGCGTCGGTCGGTAAAGCATGGTTCACTTGGTTTATTTCGAATCCTGTTGTCGGCTGGAAATTGCCGATTTTTTCCATTTTTTCAGCGTTTTAAAAAGAATGTTGCAACACAAACGACAACGTCAGACGATGAAGGCAGACTTTCAGGAAAATAATGTATTTGTTTTCTTTTCTTTCCTCCCATACCGGTTTTATTGTAGTTTTCAAACAAAAATTTTAATAGACCCTGCCAGAGAGGTGTAACTAAAAGAAGATCAAATATGCTACAGAGCCCTACAAACAGGGTTGTCACTTCACTACTATAGTAGCAAAATTGCTACATTTTATTTATTTTTGCTACTTTTTAAAACTAACAAAATCTTTCAAACTTATCACAATTTTTGCTTAACAAAAAAAAACAGCGATAGTGAAATACTTTTTATGATAAAGAAGGCTTATTCTAGGTTTACTTTAGGTTGAGGTTCTCAACTTAAGATATGTCCTGTAACAGAAACAGGTTTAGTTTGAAGATTTGCTGTTTTTATTGGTATTTTGCTATTTTTTCATTTCAACATCGCGGCAACCCAGCAAATGGCTAAGGGTCAATGGAACTTTTGCAGACTTTGGGTCGACTTACACGCGTTTCCTTGCCTACATCCAGCATAGCATGCTCATGCTCACACGTGCATGCCTACAGAAGCTATTGCAATATATCCATGAAGGGCGTGACATGCACCTCTATCCACAAAATTCCCACCTTTACTTTTCCTTAGCTCTAATATATTCAGTATAATTTGCTCGTGTGTTTTATATCTAAGAATTAAAAGTGAAAAATGCTGCACTAGTGAAATCGCCTCTTAAGCCCTTTGCCGGCTTTGAATACACGCATTCCGCACTGTGGGGGTCATACCTTTCTGCATAAAAGAGACATAGTCTGTTCTCAACTTTAATGAAATACTTTCAAGCTAGTTACTCCTTGGGATACGTTCCAAATATCTGCATTTACATAAGTTGCATTAATCTCCATTGCTGGCAAATCAGTCTACAAGCCCAAACCTTTTTTTACTGAAATCGATGGATAAGGTGTCATACCGTCATAACCACGAGGCCGTTTTGATCAAAGTACTATTGTGTTCCAATCAATATGCCTATCAGGTACACACAATTTGATTACAATTATATAAGAATGGACTATCATCCTCCCATTTCCTGACACATAAGGGACCTTTAGCAGCATCCCTTACACAATATTTAGGGATTTTGAGCCTCTTAATCATCTTTAGATATCAAAAGAATTCTGAAAACTCCAAGAACTTAGTCTTTGGTTATGAAATTCTATTTGACTGGTGTCGAACTGAGTATGAAAAGTCATAGGCATCCACACGGAAAACGGAGAGAGAACACGGCATTTTCAGTACTAAAAGCAAAGAGAAAGAAGTGTTTTCTCGTCGAAAGTTTATGAGTATCAATCATTGCCTGATTTTTCGTATATCATTTCCTGTCGAATCCCCTTATATTGAGATTGAGGAAGGGTGATGAAGTTGCAGCAATTCAGATTTTCTGTCGCTGTAAATACTATACTAATATGTTTTCCCCTTCAACCTCTCTTAATAATCCATAGATCCATTTATGTATTGGGACAAAATTCATCTTGAAATATTGTGGCACCTTTTTCAAGTGACATCTTGTAATCTATGCTCTTCAACTGCCAATCACAGATACCCAAACACCCACTAACACATTGCTTGGAATCAATTTCTGTCTTGTTGCTAGCAAAAAAAGCAGACGACTCATCAAACCTAGGTCAGGTAGTTGATCATGCTACAACGCTGCAGGGTTGTGTAAAGGATTGAAGGGCAGGGAGACGAATGAGTGGCTCGTCTGCTTTTTTTTCTGCTAGCCGCAAAACAGAAATTGACTGCAGGCTATGCGTTAGGTCTGGCAAAAGCCTTTAAACTACAAATCATGAACTAGTCTTGAGCACGAACATTGCACTTTTTTTATGAATGCTTAAAGATAGGAAAGTTTGGGCTTATATACTTCGGTAGCCCATCTACTCCTATCTTAAGGTATTGATAGAAAAAAATGCAATATTCCTGCTCGAAGCCAGTTTATGGCTTGTAGTTTAGAGCGTTTTGAGCCTGGACATTAATTTGTACTTATTTGTATACCAACGCAATCCAGAGCAATATGTCATTCTAAATTCGTCAATTCCTAACAATTAAATGGCATTTAATTTAATTAACAAAGAAAAAGATAAAATGTTTTTGTAGAAATTTTAAATTTGAAAAAGGGTGAATTTGATTTGTAATAGGTTGAATTTTTATATGCAAACGGGTGAATTTGATTTAAAAAAATTGGATTTCATTTGTAACGGGTTGAATTTGAGTGCAAAAAAGTAAAAGTAATAATGCAAACTCAGTTCATTCCTTTAAAAAAAAATTATCGAAATATCTTTATTTAATTTTGCAATCGTATAATTTCGTTGAACATCTTCACCACGTGTTTCACCTGTCATTTTCTATAGAATGCTTTCTATTTCTTCATGTATGTGTTCATTAAATTCCCAAAAAGGGAAAGGTTAGAGATATTTCTATATAAGGTCTTCGGATCACACATCAATTCATAGTTTGCGAAGCATTTTATCAACTGTTGCCAGTGTTTGTGTTGATTACTCAACTATGGATTTGATTGATAAGGAATTATCATTTGATGTTATTTTCGACATTTATTTTAACGATTGTAAATTATCATGAAAAAAGTAATGGAGCCGGATCTAAACCGGCGATTTGTAATTGCTTTTTTCGTGATAATTTAAAATTTCTACATAAATGTTAGAAATAATCACACGCACACAATCGTTTATAAAATTGTCCTACCGTTTGGTATGCAAATACATTTAAATTACCGATGCATTTTTTTTCGATTTTAATGCGAACCCGTAAATTTGTGAAGCTAGAGCTTTAGCAGTTCTGCTATTGTGATAAATATGTTATTTGCCCAGTTCTGCTCAGACCATTTTCGTCGATGATGTGAATATACCACAATCGCCTTCTTTGAACCCCCTCCACATTGAATACATTTCTTTGAATTGGAAAAGAAAAAAATCATTTTTGCGTTATGATAACAAGGCCACAATGAAATGAAGAATGTACAATAAGAATTAAGATTTAATTGTGGGGAAACTGTTAGCAATGTTGTCTAGTTTTTGTGATTTTTTTATCCTTTGAGGAAGTATCTGTACAGTGAACCTGAAATTAAATAAAGAGGACTTTCAATAATTTAAAATTATTAAGTAAAATACAAAATGTTCAAGCAATCGCGTATTTTTTGTGTACTTTGTTTTGTTTATAGAAATTGTTAAAGTAATAAAGTATGATTTTTCACACGTCCAATCTGCAGTGAAGGTATACGCAACAAATTCAAATTAATCCATTGATCCATTTAGAGGCACACAAGACGGAAAAACATAATCTCGAGATAACTGCGATTAAAGCAGCAGTTAATTTTTTCACAAAAATCAATGCTAATCTGTTTCAAAAGTTGCCAGCCCTACAGAACTATGTCCCTGGTCACTCCCTCATCTTTCTATCAATGTTTTGTTTCATGTTCGTAGGAGCTCTCGCTGGAAAGGCATCGTTCAAATACCGAGATTAACTCGATTAAATGAAGATATATTCTTGAATGGAAACACTGAACAATTTGCATGGGTGCTCATTCCGCACAAACACTTCTTAACATGCTCTGTTTAAAAGGCAAGTCATAATTGCGTTGTAAATTATTAATTAGAAAATATTCCAGAATGCTGTATTTAGGTGGTTGCACTTGATGAAAATATTCGCGAAATATGTTGATTAGTTCACTGATGAAGTAACGAACATATGTACACTATGTATACATTACCAAAACCAATGAATTTTAACACAAGGATGTCACTGGAAATTCATGCATTACTCTTTGGTCCATTATTTCATTGATTCTATCAAGAAAATGTAAAAGGTATACATGAATTCCTGGAAGTAAATGTAAGGATTTAAAGAAAGAAACCTACGCCAATAGCCGAGTAGGCTGATGCGCACGTCTATAGATTTTAACTTCTATAGGCGCGGGTTCGACTCCTGCAAAGGACGTGATGATTTATGTGGATAGCATTATAGTGACGAGAATTGTACTTGCTAAGGCATTGGGATGTTGCACATTAAAAATTTCATGCCAAAAGTTGTAGCTTACGCGCAACCTTTGATTACCTACACAGAAATTTAAATTAATGATTTTAAAATACAGTAAATAAAACTCGCACTGAGTGGTGTACAGTGGTCTCGAGTACTTCTGTAGTATTCGGCCGTGATCTTGAAAGATTTTTATAAATTTAAGCCGCAACACAAGTTAACCATCCTAAAAAGATGCCAGAAAATTAAGTGAGATATTCTCAAGTACTTTGCCATAATACCACAAAAAACGTCGAAAACAGAATTTGCCACAGGTAATCTAATAAAGCGTCATCAAGTCATGTAATTACTCGCTCGGCACACATTGCAGACGGTGTGAATCTCATTAGTTTTACTTTTGACCTATTAAAATGGCGGCGCGTGTGCAATTCGAAACAGCTCGTACTTTTTGCAATATTTGTTTTTTTTTTCGTAGTGTAGCACCACTTGCAGTTAACTATAGAGTTTCGTTTATTTTTTGCATGGCTATATAAACGCTAAACTGCGCCTCGATTCACAGTCCAACATAATCTGAAAAAAAGACAATTATGTAGTTAGCGAACGCAAACACTCGAACAGAACGAATAGAGGCGCAAAAATAGCTGACAGTACACTAACTCAAATTCTTACGTTTAGATGCTGATTAGACAATTTGTTGAGGCATTAGTCACGTCACTGAAATTAGAGCGATTTTGCCCGCGTATTCAAAGTACACACAAAGGTGCAATGGAGATCATTTTTTCCCTCTGCACCTTTAGACTGTCGGAGCGCCTAGCGTTTTTCTGAGTTCAAAAGTATCCGAAGAGCTTTTAATCTACGGCAGAAACGTGCTCGATTTGTAAAGGCTTCACTGCTGAAACACAAGATAAACTGGGGTATTTGCGTGTGGAGTTCTGCAGACCATTTTTCATTTAGAAATTCTGTAAAATCTCCAGTCTCACCCAAGCGTCTACGATCGTAAGATGAAAATTTTCTCGTTTGTGTGTAAAATCCACTCCACTCCAGACTATATCTTGTAAATATTTTCTTTGGCAACTTGATAGCCTTCCACTCTGCTCCAAACATGCTTTTCTCATCGTTTCTAAGCGCGTCTGGACGATAAATTAAATCGATGCGTACAACGAACAAGCCATGATCATCGATTACAAAATCGTATTATGAGTCAGCTGAATTCAGCCCCCAAAACAAGTTTTAAAATCGTCCAGAGAATTGAATAAAACTCTCAACAAATTTCGTCGTTTTTTGTCGGGTTAATTTTGTGCTCTTACGAAATTCGGTCAGTTTGAAATCTGGATGGGGATTATCACACGATTTCATTTGATTTATTTGTACTTTGGTGAAATTTAAATTAGTTCCACAAGTAGAATTTAAATGTTGACGCCTGTGAAGGGAATGAGCTCCGAAGACAGGAAATGGGGGCACAGGAAGTGCCAAAAGAATATCACGAAAATGCAGGCAAAGTGTAACAACAGCTCAAAGGTAAGAAACCTTTCAACGGCGCACGTATAGAGGGTAAAAACTGCAGAAAGTTTGCTGCAGCCGACGTGCATAAATTGCTGTAATTTTGGCAGGGAAGAATTTCTACCTTATAATTATTTTTTTGCGTTCTAACCGCAACCGCCGTTATTCCCTTCACAAACTAATTTGCAACGTACAATTTCATTTATATGTTCCCAGAATTTACCCGATATTTCTCAAATTGCAACATAGGTAAATATTTTTATCTACAATCATACAATTTTTTAAACCAATATTCTGAATGTCCTGGGGGTTCTTTTTTTTTTGTCCATGTTTATTGTCCAGCATAATTGCAATATTTATTCTTATCAATTGCTTTTTTATTTAAAAACAAAATAAATTATTGTCATCATTGGTCATATCAACCAACAATGGGATTTAGTTGTCTCAACCACCTCATTCCTCCAAAAATAGTGATGTCAGGCATATTGTTTTTTATCTATGACCAGTCGCTTGCTTTTTATATTGTGGAGCCATCGCAAGTGTGTTTTGCTGTATTTTTTAGTACCAATTCGCTTGCAAGATAAAATTATGTCCAATTTCCATGGGTGGAGTGTTTCGCATTTTTATTCTTTATTATATATATATATTTTTTTTGCACTACTAATTTTTTCGGCGTCACCCAAAGTTAAATTGAACAAGTTTTTATAAAGAAAATTTCCAGTTTTGGAGTAAGTCCATTTTTGCAACCATAGTAAAAATTTATTTTAAACAGCTTAAATTACTCTTATACTTCAATTTTTGCTAAAATTGAAAAATGTGACTACCCCACTTTCAAAATAAACGACTCAATTAATAAACGCTAAGTCGATATCTAGAGACCGACAATAAACTTTTCCTTTAGGCTAGGCAATCAATAGAATTTTACATCAGGCGTTCTGGAGTTATCCATTTATCCAAAGATCTCGTTAATTCCCTTAATTATTCTTCACCTATATCATCAATACAATCTCTGAATCTACTTTATATAATATTATTGTAGGATGGTGATACGAACGAAATACTTGTGCAATTCGAAAAAAATTCGCCGATCAAGAGTCCGTCTTATGTTGGGAAGCGTCGCTTGTACTTTTCTACAGCTCGGAATGCTCCATTCCATTGCAGAATTCGTATATCGAGATTATGTCTCTGGATTCTTCTGTTGTAAACTCTGAGATCGACTTTATTGTTAAAACGTTTTACACTTAAAATATCCAGAATATTGGTCTCTTTAAATAAACTTAGGAAAAGAAATAGGAATCAAATCAGAGGTTCCAAAACCTTTCAACATTGTAATGGCAAATTTCGTAATTTTTGAGACGCAAGATTGCAGATTTTCTACTCTGTGGGCATGGGTTCGAATACTGCACAGGGCACGGCGATTGTCTGGGTACCAGTGGTTGAGCCAATTCTACTGACGAGAATTGTACTTGTAAAGCCACTGGTTACACAATAATTTCATGTCAAAAATTGTGGCTCATTTGCAACATTTGTCAGGTTAAATTTTCCCTAATTTTCCTTCGTGTAAGCTGTGCTGTGTGCGTCATAGGGTTGCCCTCTGATCTTAGGTAATACCTTAAAAAAAGTATCTGGTGAGACCTCTAATTTGTCCCCTATTATGTGAAAATTATTGCCAGGTGAAATTATTCCGAAATTAAAAACTGTGTTTTTATTTTTGACAGCCTAAATCGTTGTGTCCTCATTGAGTTGACAAAAGTTAGTGGAGTCGTCGCGTCGTTGGTTTGGTCGTTTAGTTACGCGTTGAATGGTGAATTGCCCTTTCAGAATTACCATCCAGAGGCTTCTATTAGTCATTTGAACCCAGGTTGAATACTAACCCAGGCTAGCAAACTTTTGACATCATCAATTCTGGTCCACAATTTACTTAAAAGGATCAATCCATAGAACAAAATTCAGAATTCTTGAAAAAGTATCGCACGATTCCCTGGCATTAAAACTGAAAATATCGAATGGTAAACATTAGAAAACCTGGGAATAATTATTGAAAGGTCACCAACGCTTTTATCTTTAACTCCAGGTTCACCTGCAAAAAAAAACGTGTGGTGTCGTGAGTAGAATTCTTCTGCAAAAGTTGTGAAAAAACACGCAAACACTTCGCGAAGTAAGTGCGATGTAAGTTCACTGACTCTTTCTGAAACGTGCTGTGAATCATCAAGCAATCCATTAAAAACATAGTACTTATGCACATTCTCGTACTTAACAAGATAATTGTAAATGTTGTTTTGACAAATGCCAAAAGTGAGCACAAAAACTATCTGGTGCTGGTCTCGCCTCTCATCCGCAAAAAATAGGACAGAAAAAATAAATAAATTCAAAACACAGCCATACATCGTAATGACATGCTTTTACCCATTCACTGTTCATTCACTGGCATCCCTTAAGAATTCTTGGCAACTTTCACTTTAATCCAAAAGTATAATTTCTCAGAGATATGGAAGACAATACTTTAGCATCATATCACAGTCACAGAACATCATCCTCACGGTATATACCACCGTAGTGTAGTTTCTCTTGGAAAATGAAAATGTCGTGTTACGGGCTTTTCGCCTTCAGTGCCTCTATGTGTGTAATTTTATCGTCGCAGAGATTGAGGTTGGTGGTTGACTTTTTGTTAGATCCATACTTTTGCTTGTGGTTAACTACTATTTTTAGCAACGTATAAAATGATATGCGCTGGCCGTACTCAAAAATGATTCATGGCCGACCGAGGAAAAAATATCTTCAAGATAGAAGCTTGCCTATAATTTGGGTCAGAACTTTCATTGTTCGCCATTTAGTACGATTATGGCGTTGAAATCTTTGGCTTATTAAGTTTTCAAGGTTCAAGAAATCTCAATTTGTTCAAGAAGTGTTGAAATCTGGAAATTTTCGGGCAAATCTGGTTGTTATGAGGCCGAAGAATGTCCATTTGTGAATGATGTGGACTGGCGACTATGTGAGGGCTTGCTTTAATTGAATTTGCAGATACAACTTAATTGCCCTTGTTGAAGAGCTGTAAAGCAAACTAATAAGTGTTCATTATTACGTTATGAATGCAAATCCCCGATTGTTGGTCTGCTAGTGCTGATTAACACACATTTTCTCAGGCATTCCACCGTGCGCTATTGTGCTCTTTTGCTTACACGATGTCATTCACCCACCCGTTTGAACTGTTCTTGGTGAGCAATACTAGTGCTAACGCAAACGGCTTGAGTGTTTAAAGATATCAGATAAATGATTTTAGTTTTTTTCCGGTTAAAAATTTCATAGATGTTGTCAAAGAATGAATTCTGACACGATAAAAAAAGGTAAATGACGATACCTGCAACAAAGAAGACTGCTTGTCAGCTCTTGTTGGATATTTGCCTTATTTGGATTATGCAATTCATACCTTCGCCATGAACTGACTGTTTGATTGGACGAGCAGTGTACACTTGTAATTCCCTTTGTCGATTTTCTCCAAGTCGGTATTGCGTGGCATTTTCCTAAGAATGCTATGGTTTTTCAATTGTATAAAACGAGGCACATTAACATCGTTGAGATAAATTCGAATTTGATGATGTGTGGACAGTTATTTCAATTAATGGTTCTTTTAATTTTCAAAATTTTATTTGGATACATTTGATCAAGTCACAAGATTCAATCATATCAAATGGCACTTAATCAATTTAGACCAATTTTTATATAAAGTGCTTAGTGTAAACTCGTGCAATGAATGGAGTAGCTCTTCTAATGGATTTTGCGACATGTATAGTTGTTGTAGTTTTATTTTTCTTTCATGGTTTTCAATGGATTTGGCATCACACAGGTCTGCCAGAGCAAAATTCGTCTTCAAGGTAGAAGTCCATCATACAAAATTTTTCCTCATTTTAAGTAGATATAGTACTGTTGCCTACAAAGTTTGCCAAAAGTCAGTTATTAAAATTGGAATGAGAGTAAGGGATATGTTCTTCAGGTCTTGAATTGCCCTTGGCCTTTGGCAAAAAGTCTAGATGTGTAAAATCACACGATCTTGGCGGCCAAAAACTTGTCTTCAAGATACATTTCAAGCAAACCCGACTACAAAAACCTCTCTATACCTATCTCCATTAACAATTAATGTACGGTCCTCAATGGTATTAAAAAAGCAAGGCCTGATGATGGCCCCGACCCACAATTCACACCAGACTTTTTTTCTGTTGCAATGGGCGCTGCAAGAACTTTTGTTGATTATCTTCAGCCCATATTTGTACGTCAATTTTTTTTATTAACAAAGCCTGAAAATGTTTTTTTTTGCCAAAATTTGCGTCAACTGCTCTAAAACATAGCAGGCAAAGACATGACGCAATCGATGGTCATTTGCTTGAGGTCTTGCGTTAACTGGATCTTATACAAGTGGAAAGCACAAGCCACAAGCCCGTAGAATACAAATAAAATCGGAAATCCCGTCAAGAAAAACAAAATGTTTGAACATTTTATTCCGAATTTTATGATAAATTAAATCCCACTGTGATCGAAATTCCATTCTGTTCTAAAGCACCAAATTACTGGATTATCTTTCTTGTTGTTCTTTAGTTGTTGTCAGTATCCCGAGATATTGAGAAGAATAGACAAACGACACTGTGATGTGCCTTACGGCAAATGAGGTTCCAATTTATTGGAAGAAGTTTTCATTCCTGATCAGACTTCGATTTGGTCTCTATTCTGTGCTCAAGTTTTTATGCAAAATTCGCCAAAGCGTGCCTTTTAAGTAGTTTATTAAAAAATTATTTATCTTAACTACTTTCAAAATAGTGAAAACAACGACAAAATTACTCCATGCGCCCTTCACTGTTGCATATAGGGGAATGAAGGGCTGCCAAGAGGCAGCCTGAAGATGTTAGCGTGCTTTGGGCAGCTCAATGGCCGTGCGGGCCAACTAAACTCAACAAAAATCCGATTTTATCGAAAAACTGCATTTAATACAACTGAGAATGCTTTAGGTTCTATGAACTTCTTAGACAAATTTTATTTTCGCTAAGGCGTAAATTAGAATTTCATTCCTAGCCCACACGCCAGCATTAATAGAATGCTAGTCTAGAAAATAAATATCAGTCAGTACGATATCTTTAAAAGTAAACAGAAAAGCAAAACTTCCAAACAGACGATAAACAAACAATTCCTTATCATTTATTAACAATTTGTTTACACAGCGATAATAGCCAATGTTATCGTGAGAATGTTTGAATGACCGAAATAAAGAGTTGTAGAAATTAAAAAAAAAAAAATATTTTTTAAAATAATAATCGTGAACAAATATATTATTTTTCTTGAGAGGTTCTTAACGTCTTCTTGAAATTCCAAGCATCGTCTAGGACTTGTTGCTTAAATTTATTGCCTCCGAAAATTTTCTGACTTAATATTCAATGGACCTAAAGCAGACTTAAATCCCATCAACACTGGCAATAATGTTCTCCACTCTGGAGAAAGCAGGAAGTCTTCGGTGCCCCTCTTTCTAAGAAAACATTCTAAATTCACTATTTTGCTCGATGGTCCAATAAATGTTTCATCCGCCTCCCAAAGTAATACAATTTCTGTGTTACTATGCAATGCCTGCGGAAAAACGGAAAGCTAGAGCAGAGAATCAAGTGGAGGAAATTGAACAAAGGAAATTCCATGAGTCATCTGGGTTTGCTTAGGGAGTCAGTGTATTGATTTTCAATAAAAATTCATAATTTATGATGTATAGTGTAAACTAGAGATGAAGATGCTTTTGCGACCTGCATTCTGAGATAGGGGAGATAGTGTTTGCGATAATCAGAGTAACATCTCTCCAAAGGGTGATTCGATTTTGAAATTTTCTGAACTAAATTTTATTTTATAAATGCATTTGCTAATGCGGAGCTTTTCAATAAAAATAGCATACTTGTCCGTGAATGTATTCACTTTTAGATGCTCTTGCTTATGGCACTTAGCCAAATGAGACCTATGAATTTATTCCACTTTTCTGCCATGTCTCATTTGCCACTCTTTACGTATCCTTGAGTTTTTACTTCAATTGTTATTCCGTTAGTTCATTCACAGAAAACAAGGATGTAAGATAAACTTCGAATAGGCTTATTACAGCAATTTGTATTATTTTGTTTACATAATGGGAAAATGTCTAGAATGGCGAGGAACAAACTTGCTGATAACCTCTTTTACTTCACTGATAAAACCGGAAATTGTAAATCTGAATAATGAATCACTGAATTATTCTTGGTGGACAGCAAACGCACTGTTGCTCAGCGCGAAACACATAATTCCAGATTAAAAGGCAAAAGGGCAATTATTTCAATGAGATTCGCCGACTTTCTTGTATTCACGCACAATGAAAAAATGACATTGGATGTGGTCTAAAAAGTTTTTCTACAGAGAAATATTCAAATGAGTGTGGCTAAACGAGTGAAAGGAGTTCTCCTATCTTCGACTTTGGCATGTAGAACCTTTGTACTGTAGAGTAATTATTGCTGAAGGTTATTTATTTGCCAGAACACTTTTTAGTTGCTTCAGTTAATTGCTGTTTTGAATTTTGAAATAGTTGTCCGAACACTGCTGAGAGAATTCATTTAACATTTTCTTCTTAGATGGCATAAGAAAAATACAAGGATTATAAGTTTGTATTATGTGAAATGAATGTTAACCCTTTATACTCGGTGATTATTTTTACATTTTTACCGCCACTTAAGAAATTTTTTAGAGAGAGAGAGAGAGGAGATTTAGGGTTACCAAAATGTGTTGATATGCGACTTATTGAAATAATGTGTAGATTTATTTCGTAAATGAGCGTAAGATGCTTCAAATCAGGGAAGTGGGCTACTTTTTTAATTGGGTTGCGAGTGCGTTATATTGTTAACACGTTGAATACCTCGATTAGCATAAAAGCTTTCGTGAGAGAACTTACGTATTAAAATGCATTAGTCTAGAGAGAGCTTTTAAATGAGGGTCACCGGTGACCCCCACGGCACCCAACGTAAATTGCATTGAGATAAATAACTTGGAGAGGAGCATGTCATAGAAATCTGCAGCTCATTTATCACAACGCATGAAAAATAGATGGTGCTATAGTTATTTTTTTGAATACTTCAGTCTGCCGTAAAATTTAGATTCGAATTCTGTAAGTACGCATATACTTTTTTCACGACCAAATAAATTTTAGTCAAATCAAAAGCACCAAATTTCATTCTTGTTAAGAACATTTTTTAAAGAACTATCAATTTTTTTTTGTATTTGCATCGATTTTCTCTTCGAAAGCAAACGATTTAAAATCACGTTAGCTGACTTTTCCATATTAAAATCAACCCCCTTTCAAATCAAAACGAACTTTTTTCAGTCTAATTCATCAATATTTATTCTTATTCCAAAATTTACTTTTAAAGTTTGTTTTCATTAAAAAATTCGTCTAGTTTGTGTTTATTAGGGTAGATAAGTAAAATTCACAAAACTGAAGACGTCCGGGAAACATTTTAAGATACACCATATCTTTGAAAATACTTGTTTTAAAATTTCCCCTCAACATTAACCCCAATCGATAAAATTTTCTCAAAATTAAAATATTATGTTGAACTAATTTGGTTGACTTATTGATGATTGCACCAAGTAATTGCCGGAATTTCTTTGCCAATCAATAAAATCCCTAGAGCACTACAAGTTGAAATTATTCAATGAAAGACATAATCATTTTTCTTACCCACCGCAACAAATTTGATGGTTGGATAAATTAATGAAATTTGTAAAAATAAATTTTAGCATAAAACTGTGGCAAATGTGAATAAAAATTGTTTATGTTGCTTTGAAAAGGGTTGATTTTGGTATCAACAAGTGGATTAATGTGATTTGAAAGTGGGTGATTTTGAAGGAAAGAAAATATATGTATGAAAACGGTTGATAGTGCCTTACAAATAGTCTTCTTGTTATGAATAGAAGTTATTTTGACCTAACAAGAGTGTATATTATATAAAAGCAATATTTTTGTATTTCTTCCATTCACGTTTCACGCAAGAACTTCTAATGCGAATCAAAATTTTTGTCCACACATATGTACGGGTATAACATGAACACAAATGTTGTCCCATTTTTAAATGAAAATACTCCCTTCATATTTATAACATCCTATTGGCCAGTTGGCAATTTTGTAATGCATCGATTTTATAGAAGCCGCCATGATGAATTTCATAATTTAATATCACTTGGGGGGGATTATAAAAAAAAACCGACTCTCGTCAAAAAAGAAGACTAGGGTTGTTTTTGTTAAAACTCATTTTGAAGAAAAGTTGTTTTTGTGGAACTAACTTATTTTGTTTTTTCAATAACTCTGTATGATGGTCTTACTGTGACTTACGAAATTTTAACGTGAGGTATCACCTGTACTATCCCATAACATATAACGAAATATCCAGCAATTCTAATAGCT
This sequence comes from Dasypogon diadema, assembly GCA_006980735.1. Lineage (NCBI taxonomy): Eukaryota > Metazoa > Arthropoda > Insecta > Diptera > Asilidae > Dasypogon > Dasypogon diadema. Next base: position 22,879 of record QYTT01088888.1, on the reverse strand, counting down.
ATTCATTTCTTTAAAAATCGGGGTGACTCCTTAATTAAATTATTATATTCTAAGCGGGTAATTCAAAATCTAATTCATAATCTACTACGGGTCTACTCTTTCAGAAAAATGCCTCACTTAGATCCATAAATCTTTCCAAATGTAAATATGTAAACAGAAAAGTTTGATTTGTTCAAATATTACACCCAAAATATCATCCATAATTCTATAAACATAAATCCAGACACCCTGCTGTTATCAATTTAGCTACAATATTCACCAAAATACCATAAGCTAATCAACCTAATCCCAAATGTACCCGGAATGTATTAAATAAAAAATCGCTGGCGGCACCATGTCGCGTCACATGCCATTCCCATCCATAATACACGATTTAAAGGTGCCTAGCTTTTCCAACAATACCCCACCCTTAATCAGCTCCTCAATATGAGCTTTATATGATGTCTGCCTCAATTTCCCCGCAGGCACAGTCGAAAATATTTCATGAATGGATCATAAATGAAGGAAAGCTTATCCAAGGTGAAAGAAAACGATGGAGAGCTGAAGGGAACCACCGCTAATGAAACTTCTACTAAGAAAGATCTATTCAACCCTAACTCGGAATATTCCATCCTCCCCATATGCCTCTGTTCCTTGACGACTTTTTATGCACTTCCCATTTTGCATTTATTGAGCTCTTGAAGGCGCCGCAATTGCGGATGCATACAATCTGTCGCCATTTAGCTTGTTGGAGGATTGCATAATCACCTAGAGATGACGTCATGAATTCATTTTAGATTTGCTTCTGTTCCGACTTTTGACTTCAGTCTGTATCGATTAAGATTACGGTTTACCTGGGTTGGTCTTTCCCACAGGTGAATTGAATGGTAGTTGGAATCGGAAACCATCAAAACTTAAGAACAATCATTACTACACCTGAGTGGTATTTTGTTCTACAGGACTTTTTCCTGTAGTTTTTTTTTTGTTGTTGCTTAATTTACCGGTAATTACCTGCAATTGTTTTCTCCAAGCCAGAAAATTTCTATGAGAGGAAATGGCTGTTCAGTGCTCGTTTTAGCTTTGAAGTGGTGGTGAGGTTTTCAGATTCATTTTTTAAAGTTTTGTGCACGTGCTTGAGACTACATTCAAAATAATTTCTATATAAACACGTGCGCGGTTGCCATATTTTCCTAGCGAGCTTTAATGAAGCTTTTTGCAATATTGGTTTGCCAGAAAGTTGGCTGAGTCACTGTTGCCAGGGGTAAAAAGTACTTATCAGAAGAATGGTGTCTGGAATGGGCGGGTGAGTACACTGTGAACCCAAGGGGATTACTGCAATTTCTAAAAAAGAGAATTGGGTTAACTTAAAACGCAGAAAGCTCTATTTTTTTTCATTGTGGTTCTAACTAAGCACTAAACTGTACGAGGATATTTGAAAAATTTCTGAAAATTGATGGAGAATTTGTAAATAAAACGGCTTGATTTCATAGCTGTTATGACTTGATAAATCAGGAAGTCGCATTCGTTTTATTTCCAAGTTTAATTTGAGTTGTGCTTTTATTTTATTATTAGATTATTGATCAATCAGTATTTATTGATAATTTCGTAAATGATTGCAAATGTTTTCCTAACCTCTGAAGATGTTAAATTCTTATCGCACTAAAATGATATTTGCCCGCATGACAGACCGTATACGGAACTGAAGAAGGAAGAGAGGATTGAATTTCTTATTTTTAAAAAAGTGATTAATGGTGATATCAACCCGCAGTTCAATGGTATACTGTAATTGAATGTTATGGTCTGAGCAATATAGTTATCCATCCGTTAAAGTGGATTAGTTTGAACTAACGTCAATACAAAAAAAAAACGAATGTAGAACGCGAATATTGTTATATTTTTTATACTATAGAACTACAAATGCTTTAATGATGAATATTTTCATTGATACTGCTGCGTTTTCATCTGCATTTCGGAGATGTATACTATAACATACTAATTTCCCTATTTTTCGTCTTAACATTCTTTAAGTATTTGTGTCATATTTATTACCTTGCAAATAAAACACCTAAGTTTCTGATATTTTTTTAGTGGGATAGGTGAACAAATTTTAGATAAAGCAGTTATATAATGCCCTTCCTGATTACTTCACCCCAATCACTAGTATTTGATAAAGCAGTGCTGCTGATAAGGACATTCTTTTAAAACACAGTTTGTTTTTATTTAATACGATCCAGTCCTGAGGAAAACGTGTAATTATGTTTTTGGTTCCATAAAAACCCTCATTATTCTAATAAAGGGACTGAGAAAAAACTTACAAAAATTTTCACTTTTGCATGTTCTTAATTTTCTTCACTATATTCGACAATCTGTTTTTTTTTTGAACGTTTGCATTATGGTTCTGTTTTCAGTTCAGATATATCTCTTTTCCACAATGCATAGGGCTAATAACACATAATCCAAGAATTTCATATAGGCTAAATTTTTGAGAATTTTTCAAAACATTCTTTGCAGATTATGAGCAGTCTCATTCTCGTGTATGTTATGTGGAGAATTTTCTTTTTTCGTTTATGTTATTTTAGTATTGTAATCCCATTGTATGTATCCACAATTTGAGAGAGAAATGAAAACAATGAATATCTTGTATACATCTAACTATCTTTCGTCATTTTAGATTCTTTAAAAGTGATGCTAACTTAATTGTCAATATCCAAGCTAATTCATATCTAATCATTTTTTTTATGCGCGTGATTAAATGAATCTTCTTTGTAAAAATCTAGTTCCTGTGGGAAATGTTTTAAGGTATATTGACCCCGGAATTATTCCCAGAAACCAGTTTTTAAAAGATCAATGGATTGTTAGATGGTTCGGTATGTGGAAGATAAGACGAGAGTAAATATAAATACAGGATTTACAGATAATAGATCTAAATTATCTGAAAACCGGAAAAGCAAACAGTTGGGAATTTTTTAAATAAATCACATAATGAAAACTAAAACTATAGGTATTGGAGATGTAAATTCATCCGAAGTTATTATTGTGAAAAATATTTAGTAACAAGTTAGTGAAAGAAAATATTCCAACTTAAGAAACAGGCTTATTTCCTTTATTTCAAATTACTCATACAGAATGTGGACAAACATGGGAAACCAATATAGCTGAGATCATATAAGTGATTGATATCAAGACCTGTGAAACGTTTCTATCCCTGATTCAACGTAAAAATAAACGTGGTTGAGGAAGATCCTTTTGCCCAGGAAATAGCAAGATCATGGACATCATTCGAAATCGATTTTGATTTTCACTGCTTGATCGGATTGCTGTTAGGTATATTCAAATTTTAAGAAAAATATATTTTTATTACACATAAAAGCTAATTAAACTAATGTACATGTTTGTAAATGTAAACTTCTAAGCCTGTCGGTATTACTTTGTCAGCCTGAAAACCAAAATACGCTTTTCGTAACAAAGCAGTCATCGGAATTAGGTTTTGTTTTTAACAATTGAAATTCTTAAATCAAATCATCATTCTCTGTTTGCAGCTCTAATAAAATAAAATTTTCTTTACTTACAAAATTATCATCTGAACCTGCATACAGCTTTACTAGGTCCAACAATAAATAACAAACCTTTAACTCTTTGGAAAATATTTCAGTATATGAATAAGAATTAGACTGTTCAGTAAGGTTTTCTTTACGATGACATTAAACATTTAGAAAAATTTAAATAAAAACTTATTCTGTATTCGTTTAAAGCTTAAAATCAATGACAGCAAACAAAATGTATTCCTGACACAATACATGAAAATTAATTCGTTTCTCCAGAAACTGGACGACTGACGCTAACTCATCGATAATATCTCAACCCTCGGGGCACCACCATTTTTGGAGCAATTGATTAAAATTACCTGGGGTATGTCGATACCCTGAACTTTATCGCTTGGCAAATGTTCAAGTGAGTTTTTTTTTATATAAAATGAATTCTTTGGAATGTTGATAATAGGGAATGTTGAGGACAGAAGCCGATATTTTTATTTGGTAAAAACTCATAAGAAAAGAATGTTGAAATATCCAGAAAATGACCATTTTTGGATTTTGTTTAGAATTTTATTTCTTTTTATCGTAGGTGAAAAAATTCGATGTATTAATCTATAATCTTTTTTCGTAGGCTTTTTTCAAGTACATTATGTTTTTTTTTGTACAGAAATATACATTTGCTTTATATTCATCTGCAAAAGCCTTTTAATCAAGAGAATTGTGCTTGTAAAGCCACTGGGATGTTACACATTAAAAATTTCATGCCAAGAATTGTGACGTACTTGTAACATTTGTCAGGTTAAAATTTTCCAATCTCCTTTTCCCTCAAATTTTTCTCTGCCTAAGCTGTGCTGTGTGCATCGTTGCCCCCCGATTTTCGGTAATACCTTAATACGTTGAGTGCCGTGAGGATCACCGGTGTCGCCCCGATTTAAAAGTTCTCTCTGCATTTGAAACATAGTTCTTTCACGAAAGCTTTTATGCTAATTGTGATATTCGATGTGTTACCAGGTTCGCCGCCAACCCGTTACATATGTATAAAGCTTTTAAGGTCTCTCCTGTTAAATGCATTTTTGCATATTCCTTTCTCACTAAAGCTTTTATAGGTAAAGTGGCAGCGAACCTGTTAACACGTTAACCGCCACAATTAGCATAAAAGATTTCGTGAGAGAATTACTCGGTAAAATGCATTTGTTCGGAGAAAGCTTTTAAATGTCGGTCCCCAGGGACCGGCATGGCGTTTATCGTGTTAAAAAAAGGCAATTTTGAGCTTCGCAATCATATTTGTTTGTTGTTCGCCCAATAAATAGTTGGCATTAATTTAGTAGTAGCGTACTGCCTGCTTATATGTAGTTGTATTGATGATGTTCTATTACCATTAAAGTTCTTATGCAGTATGTGTAGAAATTATTTTGGTGAATCGATTGCTACCATGGCGAAGAAAATACTATCCCCTTTCCTTCCCTCCTCTTTTTGAAACTTGAGCTTATTCCTACGCAACTTGCTGCCAACTTTTGTATTCATTCCATGATCTCATTACCCCATTTTCTTTTTTGTCGCAGTAGATTTGTGCATCGCATCAAACCTACTCGCAATTTTGATGTTACTATAGTTTTTTTTTTACTTTTAATCTTTTTTTTTTAATTGATCAGTTCATATTCTACGCCCATTGCTATTTTACAGTAAAAGTTTAAATTACAAAGTAAATGGAAATTTCTCTATATTTTCCAAATGAGGAGAGATATTTTTGATGAAAAAGTGTGAGGGTAGCTCAATAAGGCAGTTTATAATCACCTTATCAATCAATCCGCCCACAATAAATGTAAAATATTGACCCATTTATTCGAATTTGCATTCCATTGACCTAGTAAATAGCGTCTGAAGGTCTCATTCATTTAACTAGAAGAACAGAAGAATTTCACATCTGACCACATCTCAACGATATTTCTCTATTAGATTGACGGAAGCCAAACCGCAATTAAGTGGTTGTCAGATTATGCCTGAGTGGGTAATTGAGAGCCGGAGGTACTTAGTGTTCCTCCCTTCTGTGTCCATTTTAACGCCAATTGCAAGCACACCTTTCGCAACCAATCCTTTATAAAACTGCCCTTTGTGAAAATCTTGACTTTTCTGAGTGATTACTTTATTCTGACGTAACCAGAAGATGACCAGTCTCACGATTTCAATTGCACATAGGAAGTAGGGTTTCCTTTGAACTAATCACGTTACAATCTCCACAGCGTGTAATCTTGAAGAAACCGGCGAGTCTAGTGTGTGGAATTAAAATATTCACTCGAATCGATAACGAGGAGAGGAATAGAGGATAAGACAAAGAATCTGATTAAGCGCAAAACCGTGCTGCCATGTTATGTGGGAGAAGAAATTGCATGCGTGGGCATTTTCTAATTTAATCGGCAGCCATAAGCCGAAATAGTCTGGTGATGATGCTGTTCTCTGTTGCATCCTACTTCTTGCGTCTTTCGGAACTGGTAGACTTTTAGAAATCGTGACTTTGGAGATATTTCAGTTTTTGCAATCGACCATCGGTGCTTGCTGGCTTGTTTGTTGGGTTTTCATGTCAATAGTGTTCATAGAAAAAATTCATATATTTTATCTATTTTTCTTGAGATTTATTACAGCTGCAGGTTAAAGTCTTGTTCAGATACTTTCCGTAATACATGTTTCTTCCTGCATGCAGAGATTTATTACCTTCCCTAGGACGTGTTTAATGCTAGAATTAAAATAAATATCCATGTCTTTTTGCTGAGGAAAAGTTGTATTGAAAGTAATTAAGTAGTTGTTGGTAAGAAGTTAGAGAAAGGGATGTTAGACGTTTATTATTTTTAGATTCTCAAATGCGATTGTGCATTTGATTTCCCAATGTTTACTTAAAAGAAATTTAAGTATGGGAGACTGGGGCTGTGTGGGCACTCAATTTTTTATCGATAAAGGAATATCTATGAACTCACCATTCATTCTGTAGATGTCACTTTATGTTCTTTAGAGTTTGGTCAGGATAGAAGAAATCATCTTATATAACCTTTAGACGAATGAATGTGTTTTTGGTAGGCCTTGTTCAGATATGTTATTCTAAATTTAGAATATACTTTGAACACAAATCCACTGGCGATTGTTGCATTTTCGCGAAATTTTTATTTTGTTTAAATGATTAAAGGGAAAGTGGGCATCTGGGTAGGCCACTTTTATTTACAAACGTTTCTACTGCATTTTTGTTGTGAATGCAGCAAAGCTTTCACTGCTTTACTTAAAAAGTACAAAACGGATTCCATCAACAGCTGCTTTTGTGTCATTTACAAATGATAAGTAAATAATGTATCTTTAATTGGTTTTAGAATCCAAAAGAGTCTATTGTGTCGAGCACGGTAAAACGAAGATTAGTTATAGGTTTGGAAAACCTCTTATAGTTTTACCAGTATTTTATTTTAATCCGTAACGTGGTTTCAAAAATTCTAAACTTTCATCCTCAGCGGCTGACAATAGAAGTCAAACAGAAAACTTCCAATCCAGAAAATGTATTGATGATGTATAATTCCTATATATCTCCTTCATTATCTGGATGGTAATGAACAAATAGCGAGAAAAATTGGAAGAACTTTATATGGTATAAAGTTAACGTTAGACTAACCATATTTTTTCTTGGTAATTAGAAAATATTGAGTTTAATACATAGGCAAATCATGTTAATTTGATAGTTTTGTTGCATAATCATTGCTGGTAAATAGAACTAACCACAAAATTAAATTTGTAAAAAATGCGGTGTTGTTAAATTTAAAAATTATATGGATTAATAAAAGTGTCACATTTGCTGATTTCGAAAATCCTGCACTTATTATTGGAATATTTGAATTAATAAAATCTGTATAATAAACATAAACAATGGAGATACATTCTGCAGTTCATGAGGGTTCTTATATCCTTACACACCAGCTGCTCTTAACTTTGTGCTGTGATATTATGTGGACCCCCATAAATATAGGTAATAAATTCGGTACGTTTTTATACACGATCTTGAAATTTATTGATGAAAGGTTCATTTTAGTGAATGATACTAAAAAGTTATTTCCTACCAGCACTTAAATTTTTCATACCATCTGAAATTTCCATTAAAGCAGTGGCCTTTGGAATCATATAAAACCACAGAATTCTTACCAGCTTTTTCATAAACAATTTTATAAGAAAAAAATGGGGACTTCTTTACTACCATGAATTAGAAATAATGTAATGCCATTTTACCTAACCATTTACGTTTTTTTTCGCATCACTAGTTTTTACAATAAAAGTAGGGAAAATTCATCTTTGTGCATAAAATTAATAAAATATGTGCGTACTTACCATTTAATATTGTTTTCATTTCTTGTGTCAGAAACAGTAACTGTTTCTAGATCTCACTGAATAGGAAAATTTCGATAAGTGAAATTCTGGATAATAAAGCTCACATTGTACTTGCACATATTTATTTAAATTGCAATCAGAAAATCACTCCAGCAAAGCTTTTATTAAGTCTTGAAAAATATAGGGGTATATGTCTTAAATTTGATGAAGTGCGTGCATATCTTTTACAAAGTGCACATCTATACGGAACAGTTTATACATAAGGCTTAGGAAAGCAATACTTAGAGCCCATTACGTAGCATCGAAATCTTAAATGTGATAATAAATGAAAAAGTATATTACAATAAAAAAGGAATTTCAGAGCTTTATTTCCTTAGAACAAGAAAAGTACTTTACCATTACTGTAAATTCTAATGCCTGTTTGGGTATCGAAATACAAAGTAAACAAAATCTTTTAAGTGGAAATGTTCTTATCAAATATATAATATGTATTTCAAATAATTTTATTCTCATTTACTGAGATAAATTTTTAATAAAAACTTGTACAGCTTGTTTTCCACATAAGTTCAAGTCAATACCATAAAACTCACTGAAAGGTTTCTCCCAAATCATAGTAAAACCATATTTGGAGCAAATTTTTGCGCTATTCGAATTTGTACAGTCAACTCGAATATATTCATATCCTTTAGTTTTCGCAAAACACGTGGAATGCAGAAAAAGTTTGTCAGCTAGATGCAAGCGTCGAAAATCTTTATGGACAGTAAGTATTGATAATTCAAGAATTGCACTGTGTTTTTCCACACATAAATCTGGTTCTATTGCGATTTGAGACCATGCTTTGAACAAATTTTTCAGACATTCCGATTTTGCAATTTTTGCTAGACTCATGAGTTCGTCGAATGAATTTTCCTGATCGTGATGGCAGTTTAATATGACTCCTGCTGTCTCTTTTTCTGATAGACATGATATTTCGAAAGAGAGCTCTGCAAGGATACCTTAGTTAATAGAAATTAATTTAATAAAACTTTATTGTGATATTGTATGCCAATCATTGGGGTGAAGAGGGTAGAACAGTTTTGGGAAAAGTATCATTTAAGGTCATGTATACTCGTGTTCCTAGAGCTTATAAAAAATTGGAAATTTAGAAATTTTTTTTTACCCATATCGAATATGTGATGAAAAAGTTGTGTCATCATTCTAGACGTCTCATAGGCCTTCTTTACTCGAAAAGCTTTAATAAATGGATCATCTAGGAATTCCTCTTTTACCAGCCTCAGGGCTTCGCAGTAATTATTAGGCTTTATTTTTGTTATTTCGACATTTCCACATTTCTAAAAAAGTAAAATATTATCAGTGCATCTCTGAAAGGATTTATTGTATAATACTTTTAATCTCCTTTGTTTCTTACTAAAACTTGCACATAAAACCAGCCAACCCTTGAAAAAATTACACAAAAATTTAAAATTATTATTAAAAGTCAACGACATCCTGAACAATATATGAAAATTTTACCTTGTCATTTCGACATTACGACGTGTTACTGTGTTATTTCAGTGTTTTACATATTTTATTAAGTAGTATTTTGTATATTTTAGTAAGTTTGAAATCCATAAAAAATATGATAATCGTTATTTTACAATTTAGTTCTGTTTGCATATGGAAAAGATCGATAGTAGTTGCATCCTAATTTAAACTTTTCTATCAGTAGTAGAATGGTTAATAATGAGGTAATAAAAGTTTTTACCGCCATTGCGTACAAAACACTTTTTAAGATTGAGTGTGACTGACTTTTCTATCATTATAATTTTCTATTTATTTCAAATTTTATTCAATTCAGAACTTACGTTACGTTACATGACCGAACTTTTTTTGCGGACCTGTCTCTGAGGATCTGATAAGTACTTTTACGAGTTCCTCGATGGTAAAAATGCACTTGAATCCAAGAAATTAAACAGACTTTACAACTATTTGGTACTTAAGGGCTTCGACTCTGCTATTTAAGCTATAAGTTTTTTGTTACAAATATGTGTAAAGGAAAAGTAATAGTATTTCTTTCAAAAATGATGATGCTACACTACACGGAAAAAAAACATTGCCACGGTCGTCATTTTTTATATAGAATTTCTCCTATAAAAATGGGCGAATAAGCATCAGCAATGTTTTATAACTGAAACAACTTTGTTGCGTAGGAAAATAATTTATTGTAAAACTAGCAATGGTTTATAGCTGGAACAGATATTATTCCATGGGAAAATGGATTGCTTTAAATTCGCTTTGTATGTACCTGCCACAGATATAACCACATAACTTAAACATAAGCCCCATCTTCCATAGGAGAGTTTACAATGTATATTTGCGTCAAGAAATATGCACAATGGCCTTTAATCGACACGTATATAGGAAATTTCTTCAATGCAAATACTACTATGGAAATAACAATTTCTCATAATTTTTTAGGAAAATTATCTTTTCTAATAGGGAACTTAGATATTTTTATGGCGGAGAATGCAATAAAATTTTCCCTTTGCAACATAGCGTTTCTGACAAAAATATTTTTTTCCGTGTAACGACATCTTGAAATGTTAAAATAAGAACAGTGCACTGCATTGTAATCTGTTTCTGGCCTAATTCTAAGTCAAAATTTGATATGCAATAAAATATGGAGCTCGTAGTTAACATCAAGCCTATCTTTAAAAAAATGAATAGTTTCTTATAGTTTCTTTAAACCGGGTAAACACACCTTTAGATTGAAATCAATCAACTCTCATTCGACCAATTCATGTCGCTTAAGCTTAAAAATCAAAGCATTCCAGAAGTCAATAGCATCCCGAACGAATTAATCAAAGAGGAAGGTCCTCTTTTTTTTTTTAGGGTGCTCTTTACACACTGATAACCCGTTTATGAAACGAAATTATTCTGAATGATTAGAAGGAATCTGTTAGACCTAGTTCCTATTCGCAAAAAGGTAGATACTGTCGAATATCGAGAAATTTCTTTGCTGCATTCTTCATATTGATAGATCATCAGACACTTTCAACCCTTGAGTCTCTTATGAAAATGAAAAATGTTGTCAATAGGCGCTAGACAAAGAGAAGGTCCTTTGATATGCTGATGACTTGGATCTCGTGGCCAGAAGTCCAACTGCTATTATAAAAATGATAAGAAGATTGAAAACTAATTAAGATAGAATGGGTTTAATTGTTGCAGCACCGAATACAATACAAGTACAATTCGATAATGCGACTGTATAAATCAAGAACTCCGTGTTTATCTATTGTACCACTCTATATACCCTTTTCTTATACCTCTACTTGATTTGCTACTACTCTTTGCTTAGATGGAAGTGCAACTTCCTGCCAGTGACTCTTCTGTTGTGAGCAGGAAGAATGCCAGCATTAATAGACGCCGGTAGAATTCCAACTAAGAATCCTACGCCATTATCTATTCTGCCATTTTTTTGTCAATTTTGTTGAAGAGCAGTGATACATTTTTTATTTGCACAGCTAAAAGAACTACAATCATCAGAGAGAAAAAAACGACGACTAATACATTTTGCGGCAATTATTTCTTTATTGTCCAACTCTGAGAAGGAAGTATTCAATGCTACTTCATCTCCCAATCCATTTGCTCGGCAGGTTTTCATGAAGTAAGCCCTCACGGTGGTAATAAGAGATGTTGGAACTCCTCAAATATGTGGCACAACAAACTCTCGTACTAATTACAGTGGTGTCAAATATAATGAACCCCAGTGCTGCTATTTCACACCCACTGTGTAACTCTGTTGTAAGATTCTCAGTTGTCCTGTAGGTGTAACTGTGGCCATTTAATGAACCATTCACCTTAACCCTTTCAGTTGCTATCTCTTTTGCTTAATTTGGACACGAGAATGTGGAATGCAAGTTTGGAAATCATGCGTCCATTGCACATTTTGCTAGGTCACAAATTTAAGTTATCCGGTCAAGATCATTTTCTCGAAGGCGTAGGCTAGTGTAACCATTAAATTCTTTCAGTGGATTCAGTTTAAAAATTTGTTATTAATTTTAAGGGACACACTTTGCATTAGGCAAT
>QYTT01088887.1:38831-57462 GCA_006980735.1 Dasypogon diadema | reverse complement strand
TAATTAATCGCTGGAGATCCTCATAGATTTTGCTTAACACAATCCTCCATTAAACCAACAAGTCGACTCAGATACGTCGTCCGCATATAAGTTTATAGACTTATGAGCTACCATATCTGGTAAATCGTTAATGAACAGGCTGAATAAAAGGGATCTAAGAATGGACCCCTGTGGGACGCCGCAGTTCGACTAGTTTGGATCATAAAATGTGTCCGCTACTTCCACAAATTGGATACAATTGGACAACAGATTACCTACCATTTTTACAGTTGATTACGATAAATTGAATCTATTACCAAGTCTAAACACCTGAAGCTTTTTTTTAATTGGTTTGAAAACTGAGAAAAGTTAAAGCAAAAGCTGAATATGTGCACCAGTGGACAAGGCACGTACACGGTGGTATAGCATTTGCAACAACAGCATTAGATTTAATTGAATTCATCACTAAACAACCTCAGTATTGTCAATAAAACGAAAAGCAAAACCTTGACGAGAGAAATTTACAATATCATGGCTGTGGGAGAAACTATTTTCAGAAGCGTTTGTATCAGAAAAGAAATTATTTAAATCATTAGGATCCAGATCCACTTGGGATGTTTCACAGCCGTAAATTCCCAAGTTACGCATATTTCTCCATAGCTTCTTCGGATAAGCTTGTAATTTAAGCTGTTCAAAATAAATTTTTACTATGGTTGCAAAAATGGACTTACCCCACTTTCAAAATAAACGGCTCAATTGTCGAGTGTCATCATGTCTCCAGTTCTTACGTAATAAAAAATCTCGCTCTGCCATAGCATGACGAGTTTCTTGTGTAATCCAAGAGCACCATTGATTACGGATTGTATAATATTTTCAAAGGTACACATTCGCCATACATGTCCAAAAGCTTAGCATAGCGCAACGTAGCATAGCAATCCTGTTTTTCATTGTCACGATGTTCCATTTACATGCTGGCAGTCCAGTTGGAAATTATATTGTGTGTTTCCATGATTTCAATACTTTAAAATGAAAGTTTCCACACTTCCAAGCTAATGATATAATTAAGGCACAGCAAGTCAAAGATAAGCAGAACCTGAAATTACTTTCCCTCCAACCCAGAGTTACTGTTCTGTGTTTCATCATACATAAATCTTTTTAAATCAAATTGCGTTATTAAGGAAAAAAACATTTATCTTCTCCATTCTTATACCCACCCAAGTTTTATTGCGTCTGTTCATTTCACGGCCAAGGACCAATGTGCATTTATATGAAAGCTTTCTTCGAGATTTGAATACAATACGAAAATGTCTAGTGTTAACTCTCAAAGTGCACTTGTTGAGTACAAAAGACCTAAAATCACCACTATACAGCGACAGGTCCGTCATTCAGGATGAAATCAAAGTGTTCAAATTCAATCAAAATCCCCGAAATTATTCAATCGCAGTAAATTAAAAAGATACAAAGACAACATTCCGTAAATGGTTTTCACCCAAAAGAACTAAAAGCCGACACGATGGGGCCGAAACATCCGTGAAATCCACACCGAGATATAAACGCAAATACACTTCGTCTATACCCTTCTTATTTAGCATTTATTGAAAATCCATTGTACGCCCTTCTAATGTAATTTTCCTCCAATTGATCGCTTTTCTTGCTAACTTACTTCGTTTTTATTAGCAAAAATAAAAAAAAAGGGAATCTCTCTGGCAAGGTCTTCTTGAACTACCACCCATCAGCCTGAATTGCCCAAAATACTCTGCTGATCAAATATTGATTCCATTAGTCGATAAAATATTCCCTGCTCATTTTGCCTTTGATCTTTTAAAGTGGGGTTTTTACTTTGTTTAAAAGAAAGCAATGTGGACGGCGATTTCTTCCCATTTTTACAGGTAGAATTTTACAGGTAAAAATCATTTTCGAGCCGGTTTATGGAGCTTTTGAGAAAATGTGACTTTAAAATTGTGAAATTTAGGAAATCGTGAATTGCAAAGATTTATTTTTGTTAAATCTCGACAAAAAATTGAAAATTGACGAAGTGGACTGATTAATGATACTAAAGTATTGTCACCACAAATTCGTTCTATTAATAACTGAATTGAAATATTTCTTACATCTTTATGAGATTTGTGGACGATGTATTGGTTTATGGGGGTGGGAGTTTTAACAATCTGTAAATCTATGATGTACCCCTAACTAAAGAATTCTAACGTTGATAGATTTTTATATCTGTGCTTATAGGGTTTAAACGCTCCCTCAAAAGGGCACAAATGGGCAAGTCTGGGTACATTTCTCGTGTGCTATGATGTGAATTTCCAAAATTCCAACTGCATTTGATAAAAGACGCTCCAGGCTAAAGAAAAGCAGATAAAACTCACATACTCTTCCCTTAGAATAAATAACAAAAAAACTATTCACTAATACTGCTGATTTTTTGAGACTTACAAGTACCTACACAAAAGGTAAGTGCTGCAGATTGTGATGAAACTTACCTATATTGTAGAACATCGAAAAATAATTGACTCCTTTGTTTTTACACGTGTCTACGGGAGTGTGACTATAGTGTTCCAACCCTTCAAAGTTTAGGGATGGAAACAGACTTTTCAGAATATCTTGAGAACTGTTTAGCCGATTTTGATGAAGCAATCATCAAAGTATAAAACAGCATAACTTTCTAAAATTCAAAATAATCAACGGATATTTAAGAAAAAACTACTATTTTCTATTTCAAAATTTGTAAAAATGTGAAGCCTGTGGAAAATATTATACAAGCTGAAAATACTTTTGATCCTGCAAAATGATCAAACTCGACTTACGTTGCTTTTAAAAAACTTCACAGAATTTAGAAGCCTACTGCTGAAGCCTACTACTAGTGAGGTGTGTAACCGCTATCAAGAACTAGCTCATGCCAGCTAGTGCCAGTATTACTACTATTCTTACAGGAGGTGTGTAACTACAGCCTTAGAACGTAGAAAGACGCCCAGGGATGCGGACAGACGAATAGCTATACAAAGTGTCCGGTAATTAATCGATACGCGGTATACCAATGGATTTCTTCAATTATTTTGATCAATGTTTCTTCGAAGACCTAACTTCACCCCTCTCCTCCTCCCTAAAATCACTTCATTTCCTCAAAATGGCGTCCAAAAATGATGACCCTGTAAAATTCTCCTCACAAGGGCATCACAGGATTGCTATACCGCATATCGATTAATTACCGGACACCCTGTAGGAGAATTTCTTTTTGTTTTCACATTGCAAACATTTGCTTAAATTTATAACATAAGATAACACTAACAAATCCGCGTATTTTTATCTGTGGGCACTCTTGAATTGTTCAAATTTGTCATTCATCGATTAGCAAGCAAACTCAACACAAAATTCTTGCCGGTGGGTTTTGGTTTTGCCATTAATTCTTCACGTAAACTACGTGCAAGCAGGGAAAGTGCCAACACATTCGAAAGGGAATTGAAATTAAATTTACCACGCTCTTTGTACATACGTAAAAGAGGGAGGAAAAAAATTCTCTCTCTGTATCTCAAATAGTGATTTAAGGGTGATATACATTTTACCCTTAAATGCTCACATTTCACACCTTAAAATACTTCTAAACACAATCATTCTAAGAATTTCCTTTATTTTCACCACATTCAAAAGACAGCTCTTTAAAAAACCAAAAGCAAATTTAAAATCACACTCGGTAAGGAAAGGATAATTCGTAGTAGCGACATGGGATTATGGGCAGCAGAAAAAGACACTTTCTTGTACATATTAACGGGGTTAGAATGAAAGGCTTGTTTTAATGGCTAAATAAATCAGTATAATGAGATTTTCTCCCCTAAAGTCGAAACCATTATCAGGCCTAACGAACTAAAATGGAATTTGGAATGTGACTCCATTGCTCTCGAGGGTATGGAGTTTTAAAAAATGGGATTTTTCTGGAAAGAAGTCAAAAAAAACGATATTGATTCCCCTTCATCCTGTTTGCAGTTACCTTGATTTAATGCAATGATCTGTAAGGTGTGGATATTGTGAGCAGAGATAAAATTTTACTTATAAAAAACCGCTTTCAGCCTTGTCGGTTTTCATATAGCAGATGGAAAACTTATTGTTCGGTTTTATATGATATTTTTCCATTTGGTATTTTTTATTGAGATATCGAATGTTTAAGGTGATTTGAAAGTTGATTATTGGATGCCATTAGCTTGTAGGATGGTTGTTATGTTGTAATTGTCACCGGTTTAAAGTGCTGGAGTAAAATATTGTGATCTTGATTTGTATCGCTTGTTAATGCCTTTGCAAAAAATGTGATTACATTCTACACAGAATTTTTACAAAACAAAAACGTTTTTTAATGAACTGCTTGAATAACTAACTAGAAATAAATAAGAGATGTCTTACTATTTCTCTTACTTTTCCGAAAAGCTGATTGATCCCTTCAGCCTTCATTAAGGAAAGAATTCTGAAATTATGTTAACAGGATCTAAATTAGAATTCTTCATAGGCATATCTTGCCCACTTCCAAATTTAAAAGAGGTCGTCAGTTACAATGGCAATGGGCCGAGAATAGATGCTTGTGGAACTCCACTTAATAACTGCAAGAAACCCGTACCCATTTTGACCTGAACTGGTGGGGATTATTAAAAAAGGTTTCTTATTAAGTTGACTTGCAGGACTTGCAGGACTCCTGGTTAACACTGTCGAAAGCTTTAGTAAAGTCGAGAGTCGAGTCTCTTCAAGGTGTTTTGCGTTTTCATGTTGTGACTGCAATATTTTCATCCAGCGGTAATTGTAATTTTAATTTTAAAAAAGCTACTTCCTAATTTTTCCAAACCCAATGATTTGTTATTAAATTTTAATTAGTTTAATGTTTTTCATGAACGGAAAATTAACGTGGTGGTCACTGCTTTTTACGATAATATGTTTGCTTCTCTTTTGCAATATATTACTATTTTCAGATTTGATAAAATCATTTTTGGCTCTAGAGGCAACTCAAAGCTCAATCATATAACTTGACATATGTCTGTTACGAACACAGCTAAATCAGTAATCCAAACTATAATTGATATACTGTGACATACCATTCTTCGTTAACATAAGGATGTGCGGATGTCAAGCGCATCTGACATAGTGACATAAAGACATAACCTCACTCTGACCTCGGATGTTTTTCACTAGAGGTGCAATATGGACAATTTTGAAGAAAACTTGATCAATATGGTGCAATATATGGAAAAGTCTTTATGATAAAACAAATTCGTCCTGCCAAAATACAATTTAGTATTCCTTATGTCAATATGTCATCATGGTTCCCTTATGTTTATGTTTGACATTCGTTGTTTTTCTTATATTACGTTACATCTATTATAATTGAGCCATACTTTTCGTCTTGCATTCAGTAAGTATCGTTTTGTAGGACTTTGTCCAGCAATATGTACAATACCTCCGGTATACCTCAGGAATGCCATCTTGGTCCTTTTTTATTTATTGTTTTCATCAGCGATGTATGTATCCATGTTTCTGATGTATTCAAATATTTTCTGGTATACCAATAACGCCAAGATTTCTCATATTGTTTACACTGCTACTGACTGCGAAGTTTTAAATGCTGACTTAGACGCCTATTTTTCTATAAATTGTATTCCCCTTAATATAAGTAAGTAGTGTGCAACTGTGTCCTTCTCTTGCAAGTTGTGTACTAGCGAGACTTGATAAAGTCTAAAGTAGGGGGTGATTTTTCATTGGGTCAATTAGATCATGGATGTCGCTATGAGATGGGCTAATATTTAAAGAACCTTATGCCACACGGCTGGAATACGTTTGCTGCGTTTGGTCTTCATTTTGTAGCATGTTAAAACTCTCCAGCGTCGATTTGTGCTTCGTAAACTTGACTGTCGTGAATTTAGATGCAATTGGATCGGATGATAAATACTGAACTGGGGTAGAACAGTATACAACAAGATTGACTTGAAAAGGCGTCCCACAAGGGAGTGTGCTTTGATGCAGGCTGCGGCTGCTGCTGGCCAAATCTATCTTGGTCTTTCTGGAGATGGAAAGAATTAAGGCTGTAGCCTGTGCCGAGGATCTACAGTTTATAGTCACAATCGAGTTCTCCTGGGGTAAGTTCCTTCCAATCATTAGTGAACTGATAGACAGAGCTCTACAAAGGACTTAAAGGTGGACTAACGGTCGTTGCCTGAGCATAAGCTCCTCAAAGACTGCGCTCATTCTCTTTACTAACAGAAAAATGATTCCGACTTTTGTCCTACCAGGACTTGGAAATACTAACCTTCAACTTAAAACTGACACCAAATATCTGGGAGTCATACTGAACTTTAAGCTATGCTGGAAGAAAAATAT
Source organism: Dasypogon diadema (assembly GCA_006980735.1). Classification (NCBI taxonomy): domain Eukaryota; kingdom Metazoa; phylum Arthropoda; class Insecta; order Diptera; family Asilidae; genus Dasypogon; species Dasypogon diadema. The sequence goes on along the minus strand of QYTT01088887.1, from coordinate 51,126 downwards.
AAAATATAAAATGGGATATTAACCCCCGCGTCATGCACTGGATGGTTGCATGTTTAAGACACCTGACAAGAAAATAGAATAATTTTCTAAAAACCCCGCTAATCTGTTATCTAAACCTAAAACAAAAGTATGTCAGCATCTCTGCTTAATTAAAATTATATTCAGGTATTTTGATGATGTTTTTTGGAATAACAGAAAAACGGGACATAGAACTTACCTATAAAAGCCAAAGCAACTACAGCCCTAATAGGAAATGTACATCATCCTTTTTTATCTTCCTTTGTGAGTTTTTACAAAATTAGGGAAAACGGAAATGCCCACACGACTGCCCTATGAAATAAATGGGTGTCTCAAAGTAATTCCCATTTAATTTTACGCCGTATTACCTTTGAATTCTGCTTCATTGTTATCCACATATAATTAAAAATTTGTTTTCATCTCTTGCCGGAGGCAGATCTAATTCGCAATTCACGCCTGAGTTCATTACGCAAAGCGAAAACTCATAACTTCAACACTGTTATTGCCACTCACATATTGTTATACGTTTGAATTCGTTTTAATTAACTCAGGTTCGACACCACAAATCTGCCAAATTGAAAAGGAGGAGCGAAGTCCTTCCCCCTGTGCTGTTACTTTAATATCTGACAGATTTTCGCAATGGTTCTGTTTCTGTGTGAAGGGAATTTCTCCATGCTGGCTGGGATGAATTTGTGGAATGTGATTTCCTCCGGAATGAATTTCCACAACCTTCAGTTGTGAGAGAATCAGAAAAGTGTAACAGCTGAGACGTCGAGAAACGAAGCATTATACTACCAAGAAAATCGTGCTAAACTAGGGCACCAAAAAGGAAAATAGACCGGAAAGCTCACACCCATGTCGAGAATTCAAGGAAAATCAGAAAAAGACCCTGAACACATGAAGGGTGGATTATTTTACCACTTAAAGCTGAGCTCTGACATTTTATTTTTTTCCTATTCAAATTACAAAAGGGTAGTTTTCTTCGAATACACTCACCTGTAAGATGCTGGTTTTTCCAACGCCGGAGGCCCCCAGAAATGCAGCTTTAAGGGGGCCCTGCAGCCATGGGGGCTCTGAACCCTCCAGAGTGATCCGCTATGCTGAAACACACTTATTCTGGATATGAATTTCCATTGCAAATGAAATTTTTGTTGTATTTCCACCAACATAGTCAACACTTCGAGAACTATCGATTAACAATTTCTTAGAGTTTGTAGGTGAACGTGCACTCCACATCCTTCGAATTGAATATTCACGGCGGGGGAGTAGCTCGACTTATTTGCTTCTTGGTTTTCTTCTTAGATATCGTTTTTGTCTTTGCACAGTTCAATGTATTCCGTTCGAAATAAAAATGTTTTGTTTTTTTTGTTCGGTTTCAATATTTACAAATATCCGGAAATGAAATGAGTTATTGCTTTCTGCGTTGGTTCTTTTACGACTCGTTTAAAATGCAATAAATCCACATTCTGAATGTGCTTGAAATTGACGGCAAATGTAAATTTTGTAAAGGCTCTCATTTTTAGGAATTTTTCCTTCCCTTGCGGGAACGATGTATTTAATGATATTGTAGGAATTGTTTCTTATTACAGTTGCTCTAAAAGCAAATGAAATTTAGGGTAAGAATAATCAATAATTAAAGTTTTATTGTAATTCAAACTTTGGCTAGTAATCCTTCAATTCAATCGCACGATTATAATAAACCGGCCAAGTGCGAGTCGAATTCGCGCACGAAGGGTTCCGTACCATTATCTATAAAAACGGCAAAAAAATCATGTCTGTTGTATGGGAGCCCCCCTTAAATATTAATTTTATTTTAATTTAATTATTTGTTTTTAAAGTGAATATATAACTAAATATTCTGTGAATATTTCAAGCGTCTACCTGTTTCCGTTATCAATATCGAGCAAAAACGAGCAAAAAAATCACGTTTGTTGTATGGCAGCCCCCTTAAATATTTATTGCATTCTATTTTTTAGTATTTGTTGTTATAGCGGCAACAGAAATACGTCATCTCTGAAAATTTCAACTGTCTAACTATCTCGGTTCATGAGATACAGCCTGGTGACAGACGGACGGACGGACGGACGGACGGACAGCGGAGCCTTAGTAATAGGGTCCCGTTTTTGACCCTTTGGGTACGGAACCCTAAAAAACTGTAAGATTAAGAATGAAAACAAAATCTTTCTCATTTAAATTTACCCTGACTGTGCTGGGGTAGCTACGAACACACCTCGAAGCCAAACCAGCGGATTACTAAGTTTCTGAAATGAACCAGGAGGAAGCTAACAATTCAATGACGATATAATGTCTTCCAACAAAATAAAGTTTGTTTAGAAAACACTATTAATAGGTATGTTGCCATGATAGCCTCCAGATATGGATTCCTCATGAATTAAATAAAACAACAACAAACCTGGTCGACACAACTACCAGAGACCAACCATATGCCCCATCATGCAAACACCCTTAGACTCAATAAGTCCCTGTAGTCTACGCATTAATTTTTTTTAAGGTGTTGCTTAAGCTTAGGGGGCGACCCTTAGATACCCACATCACAGCTTAAGCAGAGGGAAATTTTAGGGAGCAAAAGATTGAGAAATGTAAATCTGACAAATGTTACAAGTAAGCCACAAATTTTGGAATTCGATATCTTTTTTTACTATGCAACATCCTAGTGGATTCGCAAGTAGAATTGCCTCAACTATTGGCACCCAGATAAATTACCGCAACAATTGTAGCAATCGAATCCGCGCCCATAGAATAGAAAATCTGCGAACGTGCACCTCAACCTGTTTGACGATCGGCGTTTCCACCCAAATGTAATATTTTTTAGTATTCTGTCATACATCTCAGCATATCAGAGTAGGGCAATCTTTTTCAAAATTCCTGTTTCTTACTTGTATTCCACAGAGATTTTTCCCAGGTCCTTTGCTCTTCGTCATGTATATTAACGACCTCCCTAAATCTTTTTCAAAATTCCTGTTTCTTACTTGTATTCCTCAGAGATTTTTCCCAGGTCCTTTGCTCTTCGTCATGTATATTAACGACCTCCCTAATTTCGTCGAGGAATGCTGAACTCATTTCTGTACTGATGATGTTCAGTTGTATCCTAATCGTCCCCCAAGGTTGTAATGCGGCAATCATATAAGTATGTGGTAAGTAAGATTTATGGCGGTTTGTGGCGGCTTTGGTTATCCTGTAGAATTTCGCTGGCAAGCAATACTTCGCTTTAAAAATTCCTTTCCCCTATTTTACTTTACGGTGCAATAGTCTGTTGTCTCCATATCTGAACTAGTTATGTTCCATGTATTTGGCTTTTCATTTATTTTAGCTAAGGGTGTAGAACCGAGAGCGTTTCTTGTAATCGAACCATTGTTAGGCCAATTTTTCATCCATTCGAGATCAAGCAAAAAAGGGAAACGAGTTCGGTCCAACTCGAAAGACCTGGCAAACCCAGGATGCACTTCCACCCGCTTTCGCCTGCTTGGATTTGGAATGTGGACAAAATCCGTTTTGCAACAGGTCAAAAACAAAAAAAAAATTATTGTGGAGAGGAGGGTCAAAAACAGAGCTGGAGCTGTAATGGAAATTCCATGTCATGCGTGTTCGTATTTCCGCGAACCCGATATATCGATATGTTTATTAGCAATGGGCCACCAAAATCTATAGGCGCTGAAAACAATTCCAGCTGGATGACGCAGCAAGAACTTTCATTCATCATATCAAAATGGAAATGGTAAATGAGTCTAAGAAAAACAGTATCGTTTCGCCACCACTTTCCCCGCATTGGCCCAAGGTTTACGACCCATTGAAAAATTATATAAACAGACAGTAAATAAACTGGATGGCTTGTAACCCAGGAAAAGCCATGAGTCCGACTTCCCCGGGATTATTAAGGATTCATTATTAAGCCCTGTACCTATATATGACTATACATCGTCTTATGTTACGATCCTTCAAACACAAGTACTTCAAAATACTGAATCAGTTCGACCTTCTGGACCACTAGTTGAACGTTAGAAAAAGGGATTTTAAAATCTAGGGGGGAAAAGAAAATTAGGAGGTCGAATGGGAACGTTGGTGCACATTGTGCTTAAATAACTCTACGGCCGACAGGGAAGGCAAAAGTTAGTGATCTGTTCCACATTCGTATAGTTTGATTCAAAAAGGATTTTCGAAACTTCACTCTCTTGCTGGGTCTTGTCACGACCACAAAAGGATGAAGACGGCTCGTTGTATCACGAGTACAAGAAACCAGAACAGAGCTTCCGTTAAAACAATGTCCATTAAAGTAGCGATAAAAGAGAGTTATTTTGTTTCGTTATTTTGTGTTAGTTTATTATCAAATGGAATAGAAAGCTTAAGAAATTTGGCATTGTTAATTCTAGCCCCTAAGAAGGGGTTAGAAGTAAGAATTGACTTTTGCCGAAAATATATATTTTCTAATAATTTGGAATTGGTTGTTAAACAAAAGTTTTTGCTGCTAAAATGACATTTTACAACATCATATGAAATAAAATTTATTTCAAAAATTTGTCACCTTTCAGAGCTATCACTTTGCTCAAATCTACGTTTTTTCTGGAGGTTTTTTTATTTTTTTTCGGTCGGTAGCATTTCCAATACGAGACTAGGTATGTGCTGGTAAGATATTTGCTTTCTCTAGCATTAATGCCTTTGTGTCAAATATGGTGGCATCGTAATCTGGTTCTGATAATTTCATATGCGGGGTTTTAATTTGTAATATCGATACAACACTGCCCCTAATATACATCAATCTATCTATATCTATATATAAACGCCTTTTACGACTACTGTGGGTATATTTTGTATTACCCATAAACAACGACCCCTGTAGATCCTAAATAAAGCAGAATAGCCACCCAAGGGCTTTTTGCACGATTTTTATGACAAACACTGCCTGTGAATTTGTTCTCTATTTCACCCGCGGAGCAATTAAAAGCGAAGGTGATTAATGTTAATTTGTAAGTTCAATTTACAGAGTAATATAAAGAATGCTGTAAAAAGTAACCAATAAACTAATTAACAAGTGATATAGAGGAAATAAAAAAATACAAATTTAAATACTCCAAACCCTGTCGCCCCATTAAGTTATTAAACCTTGGCGTTGAGTTGTTATTGCGTTGATAATGACCATTATGAAAAATGTATTTAATGTGTACTACAAGAAATGTTACCTCATTAAAGAAGAAAAATTAATTTCATAATTGAAGTAGCAAACGAGTCGTGCGAATAAATCTCAAACATAATAATAATAATAGAGAAGGAAAAAAACGAAACAAATTTGGCTCCGTGAAAGCTAAAGCTCTGTCATACTGTATAATGTGAATTCATATCTCCTTAAAAAGATCTTAGATAGAGTTGAGATGTGCCTTGAGATATTTGAAGAAGATCACATTGTGAGTATTGACCAATTGCAGGACATGGGCATGCAGAAAAATGTTCCGAATAACTAACAAAGGCATAACATGCATGAGACTTATAAGGATAAAGGCTCGACATGTCTAAAGACCCTACCCGTAAAGTGCTACGCCTCTTCCCTGACAAAATTTCTGAGAAAAATATTTCATTTATGACATTCTAAAGATATTATTTGATCCTTATGGAAACTCATTCATGTTCAGCCAATTTCTAAAAACGGACAGACATACAACTCCTCTAACTACAGACCAACAGCAAACACTTCGAATTTGGCTAAAGTTTTTGAGACCTATCATCAACACGAAGATGATAAAATACCTCGAGGCATTCCGCCTAATTTACACCGCCAATATGGCTTTCGATTCGGACGTTCAACCAGCGATTCGGTGACGTTTTTTATTGTTGGCTTTACTGTCTTCATAGACCTGGACAAACAAGGGTAGTTGGGTTGGGCATCTCGAAAGCCTTCAATCAGTCTGGCTCCTTCTGAACCTCTCTGCGTCAATAAGATGAGCATTTCAAACGCTTCGAACTTGAATGTCGGACGGATTCAGGTATACAACACTTTTAGTTGGACGCATCATATTTTTACTATTGCAGAGTATGATGAAGAACCTAGTCTTCCTGTATCGATTCAAGAGATACTTTGTGGCATTGAAGTAATCTTGGTTGCTCAACGCTGTTTTATTACAACTTTAACAGATTCGAGGACGAATTTTGTTGGAAGACATTCGTGGGAAAGCTCCATATAAAAATGCTTTGCAGTGAGGGAAATTTTTGTTATGCCGCATACGGTAGACCACCGGTCTCGAATGTGTTACAACAAAATTTCTTCTCTGATTTCTTATAGATTAATCTCTACGCGTGATATCCGGCCATCAAGCCGTCTTCATACTTTCTCCCTCGAGACAAAATCTAGCAAAACAGTGAAATTTCGAGCAGAACTACGAATGTGAAACAGACTACCATCTTTTGTTTTTTCCATCGTCTATAAACAATTGTTTGAGCAGAATAAACACCGACACCTTTACTCGACTTTTTAGTCTTTTACCCTTGACGATGATTATATGAAAGTGTCTCATTGTCAGAGCGTCAAGGATGTCCCATATTCGGCAATCTAGAAAATATCCTCACGTGGAAGAAATCCGCCGGGACCAATGGACTGTGTATTCATTGGACACAAGAGCTCCGTTTCAGTGCGGTTCAAGGCGTGTAGAAAGTCTAAGGGACACTTCGTGGACAGCCCTGGACTTAAGAGATGAAAAAGCGCCTAAATGGTGCAGTAATAAAGCCAGAAGACCGGTGGAGGGGACAAATGTTACTTCTGTTGTGCCGAGGATCTTATTAATCAGTCAGATCAGCCTCCTGGGAAGTAAAAAGAAAGAGAAGCAGGATACCGAAAGATCCCAAGCGCGATTCGGTATCTTTCGAACAAGCAACAGATTGCTTTCTAGAAATCTGGCAAACTGGACCCGGCTTTTCAGGAGCAGAAATGTATTCAATTCGGCGACATGTTTGCGAAAATCGGGGCTAATCTAGAACAAATTTTCATTTTCTTTGATTAGATAGTGCTAAGATGAGCAATGTGTTTTGAAATATTATTTTAGGACTAGTATATGAATAGGAGCGGCAGGATATCTCAAAAGACAAAATCTCCACCATAAACGAAATTTCAATGAAACAATATCTCCAAATTGAAAATATCCAACTTATAAAATTTCAGGGATAAAATCTCCAAAATTAATATAGAAAAAATAAAATGTTTAACTCCTTTTAGTAAGTAAAAATTCCCAGAGAAAAACTAGAAAAATATAGCAGAAGACTAAAATTCTTGCATAAATTTTAGAGATCTCCACTTTTCGAATGACAAAGTTCCAAGAACAAAAGAAATATGGAAAAATGTACAAAAAGAAACAACAGATACGACAAAATCTCCAAATCTCCAAAAATTGTCATGCAGATTTTCTACCCAACCCGTGTATGAACGAATAAAAATAGGACCAGTAAAAGGTCTAGAATTACTTTTTTTATACGACTTGATCCAATATATGCGAAGGAATTTGAATCTAAGAGGACAAATTTCGTGATAACTGACAATTGCCTTCTATCGAAGTATTTTATATGAAAAATCAGAGGAGATCAGATTGCGATCAGCACTAACCCTATATCTCTTCGTTTGTTCCTCTCAACAACCATTGACATGAGAAATAAAAAATAGGGCCACTTACTGGGAATCGTAAAATAGTATTTGGCACTAGATATTGTATGTTTTTTTTTGGTACAGAAATTTTTATAAACAGTTCAGCCGTTCAAATTGGGTCCCGAATTTGTACATGTGACCCTGAAAAATTGGTAAGTTCTAAAGACTTTAGTACGCAAGGCAATTAATTCATAATCAAACTGGTGTAAAAATACATAGAATAATATCAGTTTTCCATTAGTAATAATAGCATGATAAATAGGCACGATCACATGTCCGGGTGTGATCCAGGCATTTACCGGCAATATTCATTAATTGTATTGTCTTTATCGTTTTTTACGAAACCCTCTTCATATATTTCTTTATTAAATCTATTTTTTCTTTAAATTATAATTCATATTTATCTAACAAAAATAATAATACCATACAATATATAGAATTTTCACGAAAAATGGACTTTGATTGTTTTTCCCTTGAACTCTTCAATTATACTCGGCACATGTACACAAAACAAAAACTAAAACGATTTGCAGGATTAAAGTCAAAAGGAGAAGAATATATTTTTTGTTTTAATTTAAAAATTAATTTTGAGGTCCCTATATAAATGTGACTTTTCGGGCCCTGATATGACTGTGATTTTTCTATACAAATTGGAGAATAGATGCACTATAAAATCAACTTCATCTTTATTAAATGAACACCCATAACTTAGGCATCCTAACAAAATGTGGGAACAATACAATGGTCAGTGTGGTGTTGTAATAAAATTTGGGTGGTTCGAAGCTTTCTTTAAACTGCAGATCTAATTTACATCACATCTATCCAAACCAAAGTTTCTACGTGGCACCCATTTCACATGAATGTTATCACCATATTTTGAAAATACTTGAAAGCGCTGTAAATAGTGATTGCTCCAATAATCATATAATAATATGTACTGCAAAATAATAGCCGACAAACTTAAGATAATTGTCAATCGCTCCACTACTTAATGCATCTCAAATGTATTCTATTTATCCACTTCTAATTATTAAGGATCAAGTTGAATACGAAAAGAGCAATTTTATTCTGCAAAAGCCCTAAAAGTTTGAAGAACTTAAAACACTTCAATTCCTCTTCATAATTTTCAAGCACTTCAAAATTCTTGGAATGAGTGGCAAATGTGTTGACATTTTTAATTAGTATGCCAATTGTATACTTCAACGCAATAATCAAATTTTTTCTAGAATGTCTGGAGTGCCAGAGAAGCCACTCATTTGCATGTATTAGCTGAAGAGCATCATTGCAAAAACAAAAAAAAAGGAATCTATCTAGATGGGAACGTTTCTCAGCTACAACTTGCTTTTCTTGGATGAAAGTGAAGTTGTGACCTATTTCGATGTATAAACTTTCATTGAGCCCTCAACGTGACGAAACAAATGATGCCCCTACGTGTTTAATTTTCCTTAACGTGTTCCGAATTTAGAAGACTGTAGGATACGATCCTGACAACTTTTTACAAGCGGCGTGGTATTATTCTCTAGGCCACTTGTGCCTTTTGTATGAAATATTTATTGTACAATGTGTGCAATGCTTTTGATATTGACGAATAAGCGACGTGGAACATATTTCAGCATTTAAAAATCTCAGAAAGAAAATTGATGTTGTACAAGATGGAGAAATTGATGGAATTTTCGAAAAGCTTGTATTGATTGATATAAAATTTTAAACAAGTATCGCCGGAAATTTCCTCAATACATCTGACTTTCAAGGCACATAAATGCTTGAAATGGCAGGGGAATAGTTTGTGGTGTGAGAATCTCCCTTAAAGCCACTGATTTGAAATTAAAACGCAAAATTCTGGTTAAAAATTGCTGCGAGCATTATATCGATTTTAATTAACTTCCTGTTCAGTCACAATCATTGCAATTTCCTGCGTTCTGTTACTTTCCACTTTTGTTGTTGTTTTGTTTTGTTGTTGTATTTAATAACAACGTTGGCAAGAAAAACATAAACTGAAAAAGAAAATACAATATTATTAGATTCTTTCACAACCGAAAACTATTTTAGTTCTATTCTGTTTTTTTACCAATTTTATTACATTTTAACTAGGAGTAAAGTTTCTGAAGGCTCTTGTTCAATAAAAATTCTTCATGTCTTATGATTACCATACACAAATACAGAATTTCACAGAATTTCAGGTAACATGAAAAGTTATTGAACAGATAGACTTCAAACTGTTCCACTGTAGATCCCAAATGTCTCATTATCTTTATCGTCACCAGCCATAGTGAGACCCGAGTCTGAGGCTCAAGGCAGGCTCAAGGAGCTTGTAATTATACTCTAGGTCATAAGTTCCCAGCCTTATTTCTCCTACCGCCCTCTTTTCGAAAAAGAATTACTCACGGACCCCTTTTGAGAAAAAATACCACACCCACTGCCGTTCTTGAAATTATCCTAAATTTGCTTTGGACCAAAAAAGCCCTCTTAGATCTCTTCAACGCCTAGAAATTTAAGATTTGAAGCACAAAAATTGAAAAATTAAGTTCTAGAGAGGATCAATTTGAGGAAATCCTTCATTGGATTGTCATATCAAATAAGAAATCGTATTTTTTCTTCTAAAATGAAAACGCTTCGAAAAAGATGAATAAAATTCGGCATACAGACACTTTGGTAAAATTCAAAAATCCTGGCAGAAAATCAATCAAATCGGGCAACCCTTTGAAAGAGCAATTCTTTATTTATTACCAAAAAAAAATTCTCTTTGCAAACCCTGTGCTTTGGAAAATTATTTTCCACAAAAATATTTACAATATACAAGTGTATGTTTTTTTTTCAAAAATTTTTGAATAATATGCAGAGTACACAAAAGGCTAAAAAGTTGAGGTTTTGATAACAAAAGTTGGTGGGTGCAAAAGGGGGCACTTAGTAGTTAGCCTGATCATGATCTAAGGTCAAATATTAAGGTCTTTTGGAGGTCAACTTCATTTTTTAGTGTATATTACCCCATTTTTGATACCGGAAATGGAGAGAGCGTAACATTTTACGTTCGTATACATGATTAACTTATGAAATAAGATTACCTATAGGGGTCTTTTCAAGGTCAAATAGCCTGTTGAATCAATACTCAGTAATTATGCATTTCGAACAAGATATTTGAGATGAAATTCGTACACAACGAAGAGCAGCACTAAACGATTTGTTTTTTTGGCTTTGATTACCTTCAAAGATATAACAGCATTCCGTTATTTTGTATATATATTTGTATACTCTGTATATGTGTTAGGATTTCGTATCAAAAGATATTCATAGATCAGAAAAAGTGACTTTGTGCTTAGAAAGTGCTTATATACTTATATGTTTCTAATTTTAGTATGTATTACGACATTACTTACAATGTGTTTTTATAAAAAAGTGTATATGGGACGATCCGCGTCAACCGGATCATAGCTACGACCAAAATTAGAAGCAACCAAAAAAATCGATCAAGGGCTTATTTTAAAGCTTAGAGCGTCTACTTTCAAATGCCGAGTGCGCCTTTAAAAAATCCAATATGGCGGCTCCAATATGGCGGCCGGAAGCCGGAGAAAAACCGAGTGTCCAGCAAAAAAAAACTTGTAAAAATAAAAGTTCGCAACCGATCGGTTCTTTGGCTCAAACTGTAGCTGATAGACGCCCCTAAAAAGTTGGTATGGTAGGTTGTCAAAATCCAAAATGGCGAACCCAATATGGTGTCGAATTTTTGAAAATCAACCGATTTGCACAAAATTTTCTGTACGGGGGTTTTTGGAGTCACTGACCACGAATCTGAAGTCGGATTTGCGAAATTCAAGATGACGATTTGCACCAAATTCGGTCTATGGGGGTTTTGGGGGTCACTGATCACGAATCCCAGGTCAGATTTGCCGAATTCAAGATGGCGGACGAGATTTTCGAAAATCAACACATTTGTCCCAAATTTGTTATACGGATGTTTTTGGGGTCGCCGGTTACGAATTTTGCTGGAAATAAAATTAAAAGGTTCTGTAATACAAAAGATGCTAGTTTCATGCAATATTAAATACTTAATAGGCAATAAAAAAACACTCCTCATAAAAATAATCATTACTGCACATATGCTTCAGTGATTTGCTAAGATTTCCATAGTGTTGAGCAATAACTAAGTGAATTTTGAGCCATGAAGGAGTCTCGATCTTCAGTCTGTCAAAATTTGTAAATCCTTATCACAGATTTATGTTCAGCGACCGCAAAATCCCCCTTATATAAAATTTGGTGTCAGTCGATTGATTTTCGAAAATCTCGTCCACCATCTTGAATTTGACAAATCTGACCTGGGATTTGTGATCAGTGACCCCCAAAACCCCTATAGAACAAATTTGGTGCAATTTGGTCGATTTTCAAAAAATTAGTCCGCCTATAAAATTTGAGCAAGTATTTATTTATTTATTATGAAAGTAGTCGCTTTGCAATGACCACCATTTGAAAATTTCATCATCAGGAAGGAATTTTAATTAATTTTAATTTCATAAAAAAATTTTACGGGCATTATTATGAGTTCAAGTTAGAATCGATAACAAAACGTATAAATTTCCATTAAATATTTTAATAGTGTTCCACCATAAAATTATATAGATTCTAATCGGATATCCAATAAAATCA
>QYTT01088887.1:0-38811 GCA_006980735.1 Dasypogon diadema | reverse complement strand
TTTTTTTTCAAAAATTTTTGAATAATATGCAGAGTACACAAAAGGCTAAAAAGTTGAGGTTTTGATAACAAAAGTTGGTGGGTGCAAAAGGGGGCACTTAGTAGTTAGCCTGATCATGATCTAAGGTCAAATATTAAGGTCTTTTGGAGGTCAACTTCATTTTTTAGTGTATATTACCCCATTTTTGATACCGGAAATGGAGAGAGCGTAACATTTTACGTTCGTATACATGATTAACTTATGAAATAAGATTACCATTTGGATTTTGACAACCTACCATACCAACTTTTTAGGGGCGTCTATCAGCTACAGTTTGAGCCAAAAAACGACCCAATCGGTTGCGAACTTTTATTTTTACAAGTTGTTTTTGCTGGACACTCGGTTTTTTTCCGGCTTCCGGCCGCCATATTGGAGCCGCCATATTGGATTTTTCAAAGGCGCACTCGGCATTTGAAAGTAGACGCTCTAAGCTTTAAAATATGCCCTTGATCGATTTTTTTGGTTGCTTCTAATTTTGGTCGTAGCTATGATCCGGTTGACGCGGATCTTCCCATATGTATATTGTTTTTAAATAACACAAGAAGAAAAAAAATGCTTTTTTCTTAATTTCGTTTACTCAAAATTATCTTTTCGTTGTAGAAAGGCATTTGTCCTTTTGAAAATATTTAGCACTTGCTTGAAATTGTAACTTTTTCACAAAGTGAATACATATAAGAGTATTAATATGTGTTTTTTTTGTAAGCGATTCTAAATTTGTATCAAAATGCTGTTCTCAAGGTTTGTCTATAAAATTTAAGCAAGTATTTATTTATTTATTATGAAAGTAGTCGCTTTGCAATGACCACCATTTGAAAATTTCATCATCAGGAAGGAATTTTAATTAATTTTAATTTCATAAAAAATTTTTACGGGCATTATTATGAGTTCAAGTTAGAATCGATAACAAAACGTATAAATTTCCATTAAATATTTTAATAGTGTTCCACCATAAAATTATATAGATTCTAATCGGATATCCAATAAAATCAATCAAGCTCAAGCTTTCAATTTATTTAGGGAAACTGCTAAATTAATGTGAGAAATTATAGAATTTTCCTGAATCTTCATATATTAAAACAAAAGAATTTTCTCACAAATTATAAAAGTAATTGGGGATCCCTTTAGTTACTTACAGGACATACTGTAATTTTAAGCGGACACATAATTCTTTTTATAGGATGCATAATTCATTTTATAGGAAAATTTTCGCATTATTTTAATAATTCTGGTATTAAATAATAATAATGCTGATCCAATTGACTAAAAATAATCGGAAAAACTATTAATTCCCTATTAATTTAATAGTTTTTTTATGAGATCTTGGCAGCACTGATTCATAGAGAAATTTCTGCAAGTATTTAAATTAAGTATCCGTCATAAGAGTTTTCCATGCAATGGATCTAGACTACCAAGCCACACTTTTAGAATTATTTCGTTACGGACGGACGTTGCTATTGGGATATTTTCTTTTAAGTATAATGTCGATTTCCATGGGACTCCAGTAGATGTACTAACCAATTTTCAAGAAATATAAATTCGGGCAAAACTGCTATAACAGTTGTTGCACTGTTTTTTTGGTTGTTGCACTGGTTTTTATCAGAGTGTTCATTATTTCCAACCAACAGGAAATCTTTTTTGTTCATATTGCAGCCTTTTTTTGTTCGAAATCACTCCTTTATCCATTTCGCTTAGAACAAACAATGAATGGTGACAACTTGGATATGATAAACAAGTGTCACCAACACATAAAACGAAAGCAATTTCCCTTGTCGAGTGCAACAACTCAGTTCCTAGTGCAACAACTACATATGTCCCAACGAAATCCACGTAAGTAAAATTGTTTTGTTTGTTTACTATGTTAATATTGTATTACAGTAATAAATATAATCTCCCAAAAATATGCATGTTGACTTTTAATCGCAGTTTAATTAATAAAATATTTAACAATATCATGGGCAATCAATCCTACGATTTTATACAGTTACCTATCGTCTAATACAGATTGTATTTTTCGAAGAATTACTCATTTTCAATACCAGTTAGTTTTGATATCTGATGTGGATTTCACAATCAATGTATTTTAAAATTTTAAAAATAATACTTAACTTTAGTTATACGTTATCTGTAAACGTAAGCGCAATAGAAGAGCACAAAAATAGTTAAATTTAGAAAAAGTCCACAAAAAGTATTTTCATCCAAACAATATCTGTTTTACTAGGAAGAATTTGGGGAAATTTTTCTCTTAGTGCCCCAAAATTGACTGCAGAGATCAAAAACCAATTTAATATTGATTATAAATCCTGAATCTGTTAGAAAAATATTAATAAAAATAACATTCAACAATAGATTAGCAAAATAAAAATCACACATTTTTGAGAATAATAGAAAAATAAGGTTAACTTCGTTTTAAATTACTTTGGCAAAAATATGAATTTTGGAGCAAGGTAACATCGTGCAAAATGTTACAAATTTTCTAAAAACAGTTATTTTTATATAATGTTTACTGATGGGAGTAATAGAATAAAGTACAAAGCCACTCCTAAAATGATTTATCCAAAGAAAAATGGAATATTCTCATACAAACTAAATTGAACCAATGGATGTTGAAACGCTTATTAAGATATGTATCTATATTCAAATTTTTTACCTTAGGATAACTGGAACATGTTTCGTAATAGTTACTCTATCTAAATCTGTTGAAAATACCAAAGAGTATTTACTTAATAAAATTAGACAAATTTATTATTCACCTAATCTAATGGAACTTTGGATTACTCCCCATAGGTTAGAGATTATCCCACCTGAATCACAATAAAATTCCATCCAAGTAATTTACCCTTCCCTTGACAGAGAAAAAATTGCATGAAATTACCATGACGCTTTTAATTCTGTCGACAATAAAAGAAGATCCAATGATTTATGGTGTTAATCTCTTCTCAACTTCCAAGGCGGCAATGTTTATTTTTAAATGGCGGCAGCCAGCAATTAACTAAATCTCTTCTCTCACACCCACACTAAGCTATTTAAATTCAGTTCCGAGAGGATTACCACGAACCGGATATAAAGGCTAATTCCAATAGCCACGACATCTATACGAATGAAATTTGTGGTATCCCGACCGACGAATAAAGGAGAAAATCCTGGAAGGGTTACACTTAAAGCCCGAGAGTAAATGTATGGACAACAAAGGCTTTATGTGCCCTAATAATACCTTTATGGATCGCCTTTGGCCAACCTTTTTTCGACATATTCATCTGTAAGAAAACCCAATCTTTTTGGTCATGCAATCTCGGATAAGCTTGTTTTCCGGAGAACATATAGAAATGTTACCAACAATGAAGAATCATTTCGTATGACACCGAATGAGTTTATGGAGATTTTTTTTATCCCAAGATGAAATTAACGTGATCAAGTAATTTTCTTTATTCTTCTCATAAAACAGTAGCGGATTAGTGTAGATTAAAGATAAGAAGGATATACCGAGGAAAGATATCCTCGGAGATTGATGGAAAACTTTCAAATATTCTATGGAAAATGCGACGTAAAATGAAATGCTAATGAGATTATTTCAAACACTTGGGACTCTGTGAAAAGGTAATGGAGAAAATTTTAATTCAGTTGTCTAGATCCACTGAACTCGTATTATTGCGTTCTGAAACGAATTGTATTAAAGCATAAAAATCCCCATTTTATTGCTGATAACCTCAAAATGTGAAGTGACCAGAGAGCACTTCAAAACCCTACAAATTGTTTAATACCCACAATTTTCCATAATTTTAATAGTCTTCTTTTAGCTGAAGGAAAAACAAAAGAAAAAACTCTCCAATGTACAAATTTTGTGAAAAATCATTTAACAGCCGAAAAAGTTTTAAAAGTTACAAAAGAGGTATTCGCAGCAATAAGAACCAATAATGACCTCTGACAGTATCGTCCTTTTCAGAAATTCATTAAGGGAATCCCCTGTAATTGTTCAGAAATTATGTCAATGCTTTCGAAAGACTATTCAACTATAGTAACTTTAACGGGCCCATAGTTTTACTTTGTATGGCTATGGACGTCAGATTTGATGAAGATTTATGATTAAATGGGAGGAAAGGATAAATCCCTTTTGGATAAATGTGAGTGCGCTGAAAGGAAACACAGCTTTAAATTATGTGAAACTGGGTAAATTTAGAGACATGATGGGGCAAGTTATATTTCGATACCTTTGTTTACAGAAAAATTTCCATAGCTATGTAGTAGTTTAGTTCACCGAATCCAAAAATGGCATTATGTAGAGAAATTTTTTTACAATATATTAAGGCAAAAACGCAATATATTGTATATTTCACTAAAACATAAATACGATGTGCAAAGGAAAAGCCAAAATAAGTTTCTTTAAGACTTAATGACAAAAAACGTATTTACGTTATTGTTTTTAATTATAAGAATGAACCACAACATAAGTTATGCTTCTACGAAGAACAAAAATAAAGACGTCGATATATATTCCTTGATGCCGTCACATAATATCATACTACTATCTTATCTTAATGAAGTGCTTAAGATCATCACCAAATATTAAGCAGTTATTAAAAATATCATTAAAAAATAGAAGGAAAAACAGAGATCCTAAACGGCTTTCTTGAGAAACATCGAAAGGAAGTTTCCCACTCACTTTAAAAGTACTTGACCGTAAAGATAAATTAAAAACAATCAATAATAGAGAATCAAGATTGGATTTTATTATTCAGGAACGAGTATTTCCCCTGCCTACCAAGGTATCCTACTATTTTTTTCTGTGAATTTATAGTTTCATGATATAAGAAGCTAAATATGAACTTATTGTTAGTTTTTGGTTTGCTCATTTTACACATCACAGCCCTTGAATTATCCTCTTCTTTATGACAAATTTTTGATGGTTTATTTCTTTACATTGTGAATATTTCTAGACGTTACAAACATTTGCTCAAACTACTCATGGTATAAATGCAACAAGTCTGTGGAAATTGTGTTGTATGATGTATTGAGCAGCATAGAAAAGGCTTTAAAAAATAAGAACTATACTTTATATGACTTTCCTGATATTGAGATGCTTTTATCAATATTACATCAGAGGCTACTCGTGAAACTAGCTCTAAGGACTATAAGTGAAGAACCAATTTTCTGCGACGGGATCGTCATGATTCTGTAAATCTGAATGAAAAAGGCGATTTGGACAAAAGCAATATAACACGTCCGCCCACAGCACCCTGCAAGTGGGTATATGGTATGCCATCTAGGTTAGTCTCTTTGGATGCGATAAGGGTCAAAGCTGTACCTTATGTTGACGACCTAGCTATGCTGGTTTCGGGGAAGTTCGTTGCGACGATTAGTGAAGAGATGGATAAAGCTCTACAAAAAATTAAAAGGTGAACTTTGGCAACTGCGGCCTCTTCAAAGACTGATCTCATTCTTTTTACTAAAATAAGAGTGATACTGACCTAGGCCCTACTACGGTTGGGCAGTATACTGCACTTCAACTTAAAACTGAGGCCAAATACATGGTAATTACAGTGGGCAGGATATACACCGCCTGCAATTATGATTGATGTTCTGATTTGGTGGAGTAGGCTGTTCATCTTTAAAGCCTCACCAAAACTTGCTTGGGAATGCCTTCAAGTTATAGAAGCGATTGTAGCAACAGAGGTCCTTCTCAATTTTTTTACCATTCATAAAAGTGTGTGACGACGGTCACAACCAGGTTTAGGGGCAGTATGCACGTGGCTACCAAGTATACAGTTTTACAGCTCGACCTTAGGAGGAACTTCTGTAGCGGAGAGGAGTGGAATATTATAGATCGAGTAATTCAGTCTAGCATATGAATCTAGAGGTCGAAACTGGACGGAATGGCGAAATCTTGGGTTTGCTGCAATGTTCGGGAAACATAGACAGACCTTTAGCAAAGAGAGAGATGGATGAACAAAGCTAGTTAGCTTACTTACGAAACGTCAAAACAGTCAAAACAGCTGTGGGCCTGTGGCAAAACATTTGCTCCAAGGGAACATTTTTATTACTTTAGGAGGTGGCGGTTAGTTGTATGTAGCATCAAAGCCGTCGTAATACCCTAGACAGATGGCATACTCCAATGATGTTAAAATGACATATCTCGCGGGTAACTTTTATGAAATTTTACACAAATCGTAATATTTTGTGGTCATAATGCTGGTTCGAGTATGTCTTCTGTCTAAGGTATAATAGGGTAGGCATGTGGGGGTGCTCCGTTTAAAGATTTCTGCAGAAGCTGAATGAACGAGGACTAGATTGAAACCATTCAACTTCTTGAATACTCTGGCCTGACCGGACGAAGCAAAAACACGCTGGATAAAAGACAACGAATTAGGAGAAATGGTAAGATTCATTAACTCTTATGGCTGGCTCTTTGGTTTTCTAGTCACTGCCATCTTAACCTAATCTAATCTAACATTATGTTGTGATAAAATTTGCAATATCTGTGATTTTTTAAATGTACCTGTTCTATCAAAATTCTTGAAATTTTTCCAGTCAGTGATAAGAGGACTCAATCCGCAATTCATTAGTCACCAATTTGGTCGCAGCTCCAAAACTATCGCTATTTATTTCTATCAGTTTACTATCGTTAAAAATAAATGATCCCGAATTAAAATCACTTCTAAAAGCCATTATCGCAATAATTTCTGGTTCGGAATCCATATTAATCGGCAAGTTCAGTTTTAATACTTGTCAACTTGTAATCTACAGTCAGCATCCTTTAATCAATTCAAGCAGTAATTGCTTATTATTTGATTTTATTTAAACAAATGACAGACCAAATATTTAGGAATGTTTTATAGCACCAACTGCTCCAATAGTTATAGAGTTGGGCATCTAAATGACTTTTATTTAAGATCTTATAAAGAATATTCGAATTACTTTCGGTGATAAGATGTTGAAAAAGCCCTCCATCAGTTCACAATTTTGATAGCATCAGGAAATTCATGAAGTTCTAAAAACAACCCATTCGTATACCAGAAAAATCTATAAAGGGTTTATAAGTCAACAGCAGTTACAATATCTAAACAGGATAAATGTGTATGTATAGTTATGTTGGCTTTTAATACTAAGCTCCAGACTTCAGAAAAAAAATGTGTTTTCCCTACTAAAATACATGATAACTCGTATTAACTAAATAATTGCTGGTCTCAACAATACTCTGAATTTTAATGACCATTGCAAAAGTAGGGTAAGTAGAGAAAGTGGGAATTTGCAAGAATGAAATTTGAGTATGTAATTACGAATGGCATTGTTCGTTTTAATTAATTCCGTCAATTATTCTTCAGAACATTATATAAGTACTGAAGTAACTGGAAATTAATATATGGCTTCGCTTAATAACGTATAGGCAACATCACTAGGGAAGCAAATGAAATATGAGCTCCTTTAAATCACAACATCCTTGGGAATCATTGAATTGTTTGCAGCTTGGTTGATTTATTTTTACCCAGAGATTTATTGCAGCTATTGAACTCCGAAGTACGTTCTTAGGAACCCCCAAATACATAATTTAATCGAGGTACACATTCTGTTGCTATGTGTATTGAAATTATAGCATACCACAGATAAGACTAGAAAATATTTGCAGTAAATGTTTACCAATAAAACACTCTAAAACTTTTTAATATCCAAGGAAGCAAAATTCCGTAAGTCATTTTTTGGGGCATGTCAAATGAATGCCTTTACAAAATTTCCATTGTACACTCCAACAGGAGATTTATATGCTATCATGACACTTTTGAATCACTTTCATCGGAGCAAGCAACGTCCATTAAATTTTATTTTATAATAACATATTCACTGCACGGCTAAAAATATGAGAGAGATGGTTTCCGTAGCCAGAACACATTGCATCCACTACTCTACTCCTTTCCTGCTATCTTTCATCTTCCACAGAAATGTGGATTGGTATCCTATCACATGAACGGCACAAAACACATTTTTGCAATTAGATTTTTTTTTATTGATCCAAATTAAACCTTTCCCGAGGACGTTTTCACAACGCTACACAAATATGAATTGTAGACATCGTCGAACGGGGGTGGGGATGGTGCGAACAGACGCTCAAACTGATAAACACTGGGCACGGTTTTCGATTCCCAATTAAAAATCATCAAGAGTTCATGGATCATAAAAATTAAAGGGGACAAGGAAATTGGTCAATCTCCGCTATTTCTTCAAAACGTTTTCTTTCTAGATATCCGGGGGTTCGCTTAGAAACAAATTTACTCGGAACGAAAACTTTATTGAACGGCAGGAAATTAAATGTTTCTTAATTAAAACAAAAATAAGAGAATGTTGCTCAATCTAAGACACAATCGAAATTCCCGGGATGCTGTTAGCGCGATGGAGCATTTTCGACTGGATATGAGTACCCCTCTTTAGCACTGGCAATGGCAAGGACCCAGCTGAGATCCCATAATTGTGGATAGAATACCTAGAAGTTCACTGAGATTACCTTATTCATCGGCAGACATGCGTAAATTCAGATGTGGAGATTCATCCAAACCGATTTGTTGCTATTTTCACCCACGACCACAGACTCTGCTTTTCAGAGATGCCCTTCATGCCGGAGCCGGAGTGTAACCGGGCTTGAGGGAGGTCATCCATTACAACCTATGCTCTCCGAAGGATGGCTGTTATCCCGTCATACGGTTGAATAGGTTATTCCCATAATCTTGGCTCTTGTACCAATGGAATTTGTATGCATTTTTACCGGGGATGATCGGGAATTATTAATCCCACAACAAGACCCGATGCCGTCCTGGGAACCCTTTTATAACTGCTGGGCATGTCGGATGCGATGGACACATCACTACCATTTAGACGTCGTAATACCGGGAAAAGTTTAGCCAATTTTTCTGGGTCGACTTTTAACATTAGAAAATGGGTATACAGTACGGTATGGGTAGATGTTTGAATACCTCAGAAAGTAAGGCACAGAGTTCCATCGATTCTTTAGTGTTCCTAGGAAATCGTGAGCATACTCCGGCACTCCACCTCCTACCTCTTTCCACACATTGTGATACTATTTCATCTGAAGAGAATTCAGAGTTTTTATATTTGCCTTTGCATTCCTATAGAGAAAAGCCCGATGAATAATTTCTACTGAAGATTAGTAATAGTATAAAAGCATGGTTGAATTGTGTTCGTGCTCAGAATTAATCAGATATCAACCATTATATCGAGAAGCAGATGCTTACAGGTAGCAAATTCACATTGGTTTGTATTGATTCGCGCGTCGATTGTAGGTTTTTGCCTTGTGCAGTGGAAAAAAAGTGCATATCATGCAGAATAGCAAGCTCTTACCTTAATGAGGTCATCTTGTAAAAACATGTGTTATGGATGTTTTTGAAAGGATATTTCTGGTAGATAGATGGAAACGGATATACAGAGTTGATTATAAACACAAGTATATAAAAGGCTTCCAATTTCTGTTACTCATAAAAATTTATGAATGCAACTTAGACGTGAATTTCGTGGAGGTATTCGTTTTTACAGTATTCAGTCGCAACCAAAAATGGCAGGAAACTAGCTCTTCTTGGAGGCCGACCTATTTTAACAGAATTTTAAAGAGTGGACGATTTGTTTTGTATTATTGCCAAGGAATTATAATAAAGTTTAATGTAAGTACTCATCTGTTTTCAATGAGGTTGAAAGGTTGTTTCGAAAATTTCGTGCACTTCTCTATATGTAAGAGAGTTCATCAGTAGTAGAGTAATTCACGTAGAAGGTACATCTCCCGAAAAACTCTTGTTATATGAGGTAGGCTGCTTTATGATATATGTAGATTGTAGATTCTATCCTGGGAATGGATTTACAAACCGAAATATGGAAAATTGAACTTAAACTCAAAGTTAGAACCGTTTTGTGTACCTGCATCAATCTGTTTGCATAGATCTACTTGTGCTTAAATTCGAGCTTGGCATAGTTCCGTTCAAAGATACTATAGATATTTTCGGATACGTTGGCAAGCTTAGTCAACAAGTTGATGAAGGATTTGCACTATTCTTATTGTGATATTAAATTAATAGCAGATGTAAGATTATCCTAAAAGTGAAAATCGCGTGGATTCGAGTTCGAGGCTAAACCAATCCGGTTAATATGTTCACTATCCCAAGCGCAGCATATATAATGCTTAGAACACATTTTAACATTCTACTTTATTAAAATTAGAGCCTATACAGGTCGCTTTTAATACTTTCAGGGATATCCATTTTAGGAGCACACTTTTTTAATATGAAAATTTCCTATTTCACTCATTTCACTGTTTTTGTTTACCAAGTGTTAAATGAAAGTAAAATACAAAGCACATCTCTGGAGTTATTTTTTTGAGGTTTTGCATACGCTCCGGGGACGGCCTTAAAATGCACACAGAACAGATTATCCGGAGCGAAATGTTTGGGGTAGAGAGGATAGGGAAATTTTAACCTGACAAATGTTGCAAGTAAGCCAGAATTTTTGGTATGAAATTTGTACTGTGCAGTGGCTTCGAAGTACAATTCTTGTCAGTAGAATTGCCTCAATCACTGTTACCCAGATAAATTGCCGCACCTTGTGCAGGATTTGAACCACGATCACATAAGAGAAAATCTGTAGACGTGCGCCTCGGTCCGCTTGGCCACAGTCTAGCCTAAGCTGTGCTGTATGCATCATAGCGTTGTCTCCTGACCTTAGGCAATATTTTAAAAATAAATATGGATCCTTGGAGTCACTAATTACGCGATTTGACATTATTTTTTAAGAATTCAAAATGCCAGATCAAATATGGCGGTCGTAAATGTCACTGTATTCAAAAAGCTTTGCGATCGTTGCCGGCATGTATATTCTATTTCTAATATTTCTAGATTTTCGTCGTTATGCAAAGCAATATGTAGCTTTTTATGCTTCTGGGCAATATATCTTGAACGATTATTTCGTTGTGGAATTAGCTTCTTTGAGATAATGTTGGAAGTCCATTTTGAGTGAGCTCTTTTCCCATCACTTGTTTACATTTCAGCTTCTGACAGACTAGGCAATCAGACCTCAAACTTAATATTTACCAAAGAAAGCGTCTCAATTCCGGAGTTCAGGTATTTAAGCTTTATGGAAGCACTTTATGAAAGCCCTGGACTATACTATACCGAGGTGAGAAAAGAAGAAACAAGTCTAGGATGGCAGCTCAGCAATTTCTTGTTGTTCAGTGGAGAAGCTATAGTTTGAAAAGGACCAAGATTTGGATTAAAATTCTGCTACTATCTTAAATTCATACATGTTTGTCAAAATAAACAAAAGAAATATTTTTTGATCGCAAACGATCACTTTCTATATATTCTTTTAATGTATGTTGCATTTTTTCAGAAGGAAATGAAGAAAATGAACAACTAAAAAGTAACTAATGACTAAATACTTTCGTAGTAAAGTAATAATAGTTACTAGTTATTTAGTTACTTTTCGCCCATCATTATTTTAAGTACATATTTATAGAGTCCAATCTTTTGCCTTTTGTAATATTGACAGCAAAATACATCCTCCCTTTTTAAAAGAACAAATTTTAATCCGAATCTCCTTATGTCATGGCTTTTTTATTAAAACAACCCAAACAAAACGATTTTCACATTTCGTACATTCCATATCGATTTGTTCAGCTTTGTTCTGAGGATTTTACATTCTACCTTGAGTTCCGCTTAACATTCGTGCCAACGCTTTGTGTGTGGTTTACCCTGAGATGTTCAGAATGTTTTTAAAAGAAAGTATTATGACATTCCTGTTTCTCTATACGACGTCGTAGTCTGTAAATTATCTGTTCACGTACAATTTTCTTCATAATTTTTAAAGTATGGAACTTTTCTTTCTTATCTTTTCGCAGTTTTGGTGAACAGTATGTAATTGTTTACGAAAACAACACCTAAAAGCAATTTAATGACAATTTTTGTGCATCAAGTCATAAGTTTCTTAGATGGAGAATGATAACTGGGCAGTTGGTTATAAGCATCAATCCCTATTTTTTATTTGATTACACCCCAAAAACATTTTATTATGTCTACAATATCTCTGCACAAATATTCTAGTACCACTTGGTACATTTTTTGATGATATCTAAAAGCTTTAATAGTTTGTTTACAGTAAAGTGTATTTGACTTGAAAACTAAATCTTTTTGTCGAAAATAACACCTGAGTTTAAAAGTTCTTAAAGTCTTACAATAACTTGTCCATTAATATTGTATAAGATAGAGGATTTAAGAATCTGTTTCCTTAAATTAAGCTAAAGCATATTTAGGTGTGTGCGGATCTTGACTACTTAGCATCAGTGTGTTAAGTGTTAAACCACCGCATATACTAAAAATTTGACAAAAGCGAATGTATTGACAATAACATTGATGGAGAGTATAAATAAATAATGCAGGGCCAAGTGGCTTCCCTGGGATATTACAAAAAATGCGGAAATATCGTTAAAAAATATGTTTTCAATTTTTATTAACTGCGCTTGTGATTTGTAAGGTATGACTGGAACCAACTTAGAGTACCACCATGACATTATAAGCCTACAAATTTTTTAGAAAGATTGGGATCGAAAGCAAATAAAATTAGTAAACAATGCTATATTTATGACAGTATATCTTGTTCTTGAAAAAAACTTTTATACATATAACATTCACTATAGAAATTCGTTTTTAGGAACAAAGTGAGATACTATGCCTAGATGAAAAGCAAAGTTGACAAAATAGCTACTTAAACCATTCTAATTTGTATTCTGAAAGTTATATTTAAAAGAATTAAATTAATTTCAAGTTTCGCAATATCATGAAAAAGAAAATTAATCAAGATATACAACAGCCTGTTTTCCTCGCCGATTATAGGCCATAGTTATTTAAGCAGAACGTACATAAACACCTTCACTCAACCTTCTAATCCCTTTTCTCCCTAATTAATTAAACTGCTGCCTGAAATTGCAAAAAATACGCAAACAGTCAGGATAAGTTATCAACATTGTTTTTATTAGCCCAAATCCTTTCTTACCTCTGCCTCGCTATAGAGTCCACGCTTAGTACAGGGATTTCATACGATACAGTCGTTCCTGTTTGATATTATTTCCATGATCTGGCTTCAGGAAGGCATAGACGATTGTTG
The DNA here is from genome assembly GCA_006980735.1 of Dasypogon diadema. Lineage (NCBI taxonomy): Eukaryota > Metazoa > Arthropoda > Insecta > Diptera > Asilidae > Dasypogon > Dasypogon diadema. The sequence continues at coordinate 25,632 of QYTT01088887.1, read as the reverse complement.
ATCAAATCTTCAGTGCATACCAAGCTATATAGAATTGCAGGGAGTATGACTTTCCACCCCCTTTTTTGTGGATTTTAAGTAGATCACGTCTTGTTTCGCATAAGTCGAAGAAGGATATATACTGAGATTCAATAAGACGTATGATAACTTATGGCTTGGAAGTGTGGGATTCCAAAATATGAGCATACAGCAAAATAATATATTATGAATTTTATTACTTGCTAGTTTTATAAAAACTCTTACTTTTACAGAATTTACAACGTGAATAATCATATGATTCCCAAGGTTAGGCTGAAACATGAGAAACCGCGTATACTGGGATTTGACAATGTGAAATGATACCTTCCTGACGTTAACTGGCAAGGATGTGCTCAAAATCACAGACTCTAAATTTTCATATTCGTGGAGGCAGCTAAGATTCCAAGAAAATCGTCATAACTATTGATTAATCACGAAAAATAAAAAAGTTTGTAAGATTATAGGAATGAAAACGTCAATGCGAAATGGATTAACTAATAACACAATATTGACAAGAAAGCTTAGGGTCGAATTCACGGTCTGTTACGAACTCAATAACAAGATGAACAATTGAAAAAGCAAAAGTAGTAGCGGAAGTAGTAAAAAGATATTCTATTTCCGGACTTGAACCAGACTTTACTATAATACGAACAGTGAAAGGCTTTTAATAAGAAAAAAACGCAACAATTATGAGAGTATTTGTAAAAAAATTTGTGACTAAATAACGATGCTTCAGAATATGGCTCTAAAGATATCTTTGAAGTCCAGACAACACTAGTTAAAAATTATTAAAAATATTTCTTAATTTTGGCATTTTAAAACCAAATTTTACGTTTCTTTGCGAATATATGTGTGTTCGTATATTTAGCACTAAAAGGCTTCTCCAAGGGATAACACCAGCTGAAATTTGGAAATGTTTACGAATTAACTCATACTCCAGAACACCTTTCCTAATTCACCATCCACTATCCCAAAGGAGCAGGTTAGCACTTCGGATTAACATACCCTATACATTCCCTTATATTGTAATACACTAAATTAAGGATCCGTAAAAGCACAACGTAATTTGTAACCCTATATAATTTTAGAAATATCTTTATGAATAACTCTGAATGAATATAAAGCCTTTGAAGCGAGAACAAATTCTGAACGAATGAACCACGCAATGTTTCTGTCTATTTATAAGAACGTTCCCAGGAAACTGCTTTGAATGTGTTTTATGGTTCACTTAACATTATTGACGGTGGCTTTGGTAGCTTTCCTTTCCTGATACCCTTAACATGATTCATAAAACTTTCATAGCATATTTTTATGGAAAATAAATCGGAGAGTAGCTAACCAGATTATGAAAAGTGGTGCTTGTGCAATGATTGCTGCAAAATGCAGTCTATTCTCATAAATCATTTTATAACTATAGATGGTATGGACAAGGGTATTAAATAAAAAAGGTTACGTGACGTTTGACAGAGAGGTGGAGGTTGAAGTCATGGCCAGTGAAATATTATATATGGATTTTCATTTCATCGTTCCATCTATTCAAATCAATCTAAGTTTTATTTTTCTTTCAGTTTCCTCTTGCAAAATTCAATATATACTCTTGTAATTCCAAAATGTCCCATGCCAAAAATTGCAAATTTATGACACTCATAAAAGGACTTCCTTTACCAACTTTTATTCAATGGAGAAAAAAATTTGGGCAAAGTTCTGATGTGCCCTTATCATTTGACCATTTGGACAAAATCCGTTGAGTGATCCCTTTGTAATAAATCTTGGTTGAAAGAAAAATTGGAACTCCTTATCGGTTATACAAGGACATGCTGGAGCACATACAGTAGTACTTTAAGGTTCGTCTATTGCTTAGTCCAGACTATCATCGATGTGGGACAACTTTCGTCCTTCACAACCACAAGTCATAAAAATTGTCGTTATGAGGGAATGTTGACACTCTCCTTCATATTGAATCAATCACTGCTGGTGACATGTGACGATACGTTTATTCGTCTGAAGAGTTTTTGCATTCGAAGCAGAAAGCAGCAGAATCTTAGTTTCTAAATATATTTGGTAAAATAATATTTTGGGATTTATGGTTTTTTACAATAAATTTTGAATTACTTTAGATTTTTCGTGTGGTAAATAGAAATGTATTGCCTTCATCAAATGCCTTCTATCTCTTGTGTAATAGTTTAATTAAAATAATCATAATAATTAATAATGACGTCAATATCCATAACATTATAAAAATAGCAGGATAATGACAAACGAGAGAGGAAAAGAGACAGCTGTCGTGTTGCAAAACTCAAAAGTGTTTCCTAGTTTTCCATTTCAAATGAAGGAATATTTTAATAATTTAATATTTTGCACAATATGGACAAGGGAAGAACGCCAGTTTAAAAGAAAAGGAAACCAGCCCTTTCAAAAAAGAACATCAAGGACAGATTGCAATTTACTTTTTATCACAAAAATCGGACTATAGATGACTGGAAAATGGTCATTTAGCACGTTAAACGCCATGACAGTCCCTGGGGACCGGCACTTAAAAGCTCTCTCCGGATAAATGTATTTTGCCAAGTAATTCTCTCACGAAAGCTTTTATGCTAACTGGGGCACTCAACGTATTAATAAGATCAAATAAAAATCAAGAGATTCAACGATCAGATGATTGTCTCTCACTGTAACCTCACCAAGAAACACAAGCAATGAAGCACGATAGAGAGTTCTTCATGATCTGGGGCGGTTTAACTGGCGCAGTTTTGATCCGCTCGTAAAAATTAAAATTATAACGCTTAAATAATAAAATATTTTAAAATTTTTGAAGAAAATGTTCCGAATTTGATAGCATTTTGTGGATATCTTGAAAATGATATTTTCCAGTAAGAGGGGGGCCCAAAATAGTTGCTGTATATTTATATATTGTTAAATCTTGACTAGAAAAGCAACCATTTAATATTATGAAATACCGGAGATAAAGTCCGAATCTGAAACTCATAGAAAAATAGGCTGTTCTAAAAAAACGACCAGCAAGCATAAGAGCGAACTGAACAGTAATGGAGAAATATTCTAATGGATACTATTTATAATTTAACAGGCGAACCCATTCCTAATATATTGATATTACCCTGCAAAGTGTTCTTTTAGTTGCCCTTTATGATAAGCAGGATCTATCCCACCTACAGAATAATCTCTATATCATAAGCTGCACAAAATTTAATAATTAAAATAGCCAAGTCATACCCACGCTGGTGGCCGAACGGGCTGAGACGCACGGCTGCAGATTTTCTTTCCTCTTGGCGTGAGTTCAAATCGAGCACAGGGCATAGCCTTTTATCTGGTTACCAGTGGTTGAGGCATTTCTACTGACAAGAATTGTACTTGCGAAGTCACTGGGATGTTGCACAGTAAAAATTTTAGTCAAAAATTGTGTGTCTCACTTGCAACATTTGTCAGGTTAAATTTTTTTTTAATTTCCTTCCAACTAAGTTGTGCTGTGTGCATCATAGAGTTTTCCCCTGAGCTTAGGGAACCATTAATATCAATTCCTGTTCCCTACATGTTTCCCAACTTGTTGGCTTTGAAATATATGAGTGGAAACGAGACTTAATAATTCCATAATGCTTAAAGATATGTAATTAAAAAAAAGGTTCTAAAATTGGGTAAGCATAAAACCATAACATTAAAATTTGTTGAATATAATTTATGAAAAGTGGAACAAAGTCAGGGCCTTTTAATTAGTCAAGAAGACAATTTTCTTGTACATAATCCCTCTAAATGTCAAGGACAGCACTTTTAAAAAAGTTTGATTTTGTAGTTGTACCCAAAGACAAAACACAACAACACAACAAGAAATCCGGACACATTTCAACAACGATTCATTAGATCATCAGCGTCATTTTCCCACTGTAAATGAAGAGTCCATTATAGACGTTCACTTCATAAAACTTTAATTAACCAACCCTAATTTCTTCTAGGTCGTGGGGACGCAACAGGCCTTAAATTACCCACTTATATTTGTTCGTCAGTCACAAACTAAAGTTGATGGTATGCAGCCTAACCCTAAGTACTAAGTAGATTTTCAGAGAATGTGAAGCACTACTATAGTATAAGTATTTCATTTATGGTCTCGATGTGGATGAGTACATTCACTGTTGCGAGCATATCCTGAACTACATATTTGCAATTAACTTTCTTGTGTTACATTCATACGAAATGAAGCAGCTTTCTAGGGAAGTCATGTCAAGATGTGGAGATATTGAAATGCTCCCACAGTCCCACTTGCTATGCCATTTATATAACAATATTATTGTTTGGGATTTTTACAAGTCCTTTGCTTCCAAGTCCCAAATTAGTCACAAGGGTAGGGTCTGTAAATGGTTAAGTCCTTGATCCTCAAAGAGAAACGTATTTTTTCTTAGCGTAAAGTACAGTAATTGTGGTTAGAACATGTTGGAAAAATGTTAGCTATTACATGGGTTTTGTCAAGGGAATTAAACAAACTTTTAAGGGAATGACTCTATTATTAATTTAAACACTAGATACTGCGTAATTTGATGATATTTCTAGAAGGATAATAATAGTGTTTGGTTGTGGATATTAGTTGTTGATAGGAGTCTATGTAGTAGAAGAAAAAGGTTTGTATTAATGACTTCAAACAATCTTTCTCAGAAATTTGAGCAAAATCTCATCGGGGGCAACAGAAACTTTGAATGTATGGGCTCCTATCGTGTTATTGCCAAATATTTATAGACTGCAGAGTGCAAAAACAGATCTATTACTGTGTTATTGCCAAATATTTATAGACTGCAAGGCTTTTGGGGTTAGCATCCAAGTGATTGCCTTTATAAATTTTGCCACTTTCAACACTCTCAAATTTGTTTTGTTAGACTCCTGATGTATTAAAGGTAAACTTATGAATTATAAATATTTTTTCAGGTATCTTTTTCTAAATTTAGGCTACCCAGGTTTATTACAGTTTTGTAGATTGTTGATACTACACTATTGATGAGAGTAAATTCTCCTCTAAACTTCAAAGATCTATAGTTACTACGATTCAGGCACTTGTCGACATCATTAACAAGGGAAAATAACTCCATATCGTCTTCACTGCAGTGCCTCACTCAACAAATTCACATTGTCGTCAATGGAAAAGATAAAAATAAGAGGGCCAAGATGACTGCCCTGAGACGTGGCCTCTATGATTCTAGACCCAACACCACGAAAAAATAACTGATAGGATTTGTCAGATAAATACGAATGAGTCCATTTTAATAATAAAATTGGAATTCTATAATTTAAGCGTAATGACCAAATGTAACAGTCTGTCAAAAATATTATTGAAATTTTCATAATTATAGTTAATTGTTAGATTATTGCCAAAAGTAAATTCCATTAATTTTGTGGTAGTAGACCTACCTGACACAGAATCATCCTGATTAGTTGTGAAAATATTTTAAAATTGTGGAGATATCTGAAAATTAACTATAGATTTTTAATTTAGGATGCTGGACAATTTTACTATTGTTCTGTAGTTATAAATCTTATTCCTATTGCTTTTCTTGTTAATAATTATACTCCTTCATATAATTTTTCCATAGTTTGGCAGATATCTAAATAAGAATGCGAAGAGGATCAACCAAAACATTGGAACATGATTAAGTTACAATTATTTACAATTTTTCAATCAACCGAACCCTCTTAAGGTTGGGAAATTAGATACAGTGAAAGTGTAAAATTATTGATTTAGATATGATTCCTAAAAAGCAATGTATTTCTATTCTAGAACATCCAATAAATGTTTAAATGAAACCAACTAAAAATGAAAGTTTTATACATTTCATACCTCGAACATGTTCAGCATGTTTAAACTGTTTTTCTCCCCTGTTTTAGCCAATCTTGCACACAATGTAAGGGGAAGGTTCAAATACTCCTATCAAATTTAATATCCTAATGGGTTTTATTTTTTTCTTTATCCACCCCATGGATAAAAAAATGAAAAAAGTACCAAATTCTAGATGAAAATTCTTCATAATAATGTGCTTGCTTACATTGTTAATATATAGAGAAATTTTGTGTTAAGATTTGCATATTCTTTTATCAAGAATAAAGTTAGACAACATTTCCCATGCGATACCTTCCCCCATAGATACTTTACGGACAGCAAGTTAAATCTTGGTAAATATTTTCCATAAAAATCAATGAAATATTTTACATCTCTCTTCTATATATATATCTGCAAAAAAATTCCATTCCAGTTTTTATTCAAAATCACCTCATATCGGCAAAAACCAACTTCTCACAGCTTTTCCATTACTGAATGAAAAACCTTAGGATAGGTACTTGTATTCCGTTTTCTCCACCTTTTAAGGTGGCACAGAAAGAATAAATTCTGAATATGCCGAATGAATAAAAAAAAAACTCTGAATGGGATAAATGGAATATTTGGAATGTATAAAGAAACGTGTTTTAAGTGTTCCGATCATTCACGATGAATAAAGAAAAACCTCAATATGAATAATTGCTAAGTAGTGAGAGCTTCCCACGATGAATATTTGAGGCTAAAAATGCCTCCAGTTGTTCATTTTAGATACATTGCTCTGTTAAGTGGATTTTTGCATCCTGTCGGCTACTTGATGCAAATATATTCATATTATGTATATCCACCAACCAACTCTTGGTAGAGTAGATAAAATAGGATTTAGCCTAAAGGTGTAAAAAATACATTAAATTTTTTAAATAAGGGTCAACAAGTATGGAAACGGATAAATTGTGTATTCATATACATAGTGTGGTCCAAATGTTCTTGGCCTAAGGTAGGAGGGGTAAGAGAGGAAAAATATCGTGGTTATTTTCCGACATATTCTCCCTTTATTTCAACACATTGTGCCTTAATACCATTAAAATGTAATAGTAGTCTGAGGATTTGGCTTCATGTATTTCTTTGTCGGAGTTAAACTTCCTTCAATTGGTCACTTGGAGCCAAGTCTGGACGATAAGGTGGATGATCCAATTCCTCGAAACCCCATTACAGCTGCTTAACAGCAGCCTTTGGAATAGCAGCAGTGTATACGGGTACATTGTCGTGTAAGAACAGTACTTCTTGAGGCAGTTTTCCTCTCCTTTTACAGACAGTGGCTTTAGGCAACTTCCGCAGAAGTTTAGTATAATATGTGGCATTCACAACAGTATTACATTTCTTCAAGTCCAGCAGCAGAATACCTTCAGTATCCCAGAAAACTGTTGTCATGGCTTTTCTGATACTTTGTGTGACCTTTGCTGTTTCCGGCACTCGTTCTCCGGAGCGATTCTACTGATTCATGGTAAGAACCATAGTTTCGTCCCCTATGACAATCCTATAGAGAACACTGTCTACATCATCTTTACACAACCCCTCGACAGCGTGGAACATCTGCAATTGAATTCCGTCCTCAGCGAAAAAGCTTTGACCAATATTTAACAATTGACTATATGTGACTGTGACAGCCATCCTCTTGCTCGCCCAGGTCAGATTCTCATACAATGTGCTCCGTCGTCTCAGTATCCTCCAGGTGTAGTCGATATCTATCATACCCCAGTATCCCCATCCTTTTGAAATGATACCCAAAGCTAGCGTGCCCAGTAATCCACGAAACTAACCTTCTGAGTGTTCTCAGCATCATGCCTGCAGAATAGTATATGACTCCCCTAGAAACGTTGGTCTCAGATCGAAAGAGCGTATGTAGTTAAATTCTAAATCCTCTATCATTCTGGTGAAGACTTTCGTTTCTGTCTCGTTCACGTTGATAGTGAAACCCTGTTCCTCACACTTCGTGGCTCTTCCCCAACTATTCGCTGTGACCGGTTTGAATCCTAATTGCTCTGTTCCTAAACATGTTGTTCACCCATTTTACCATCACCTGACTAACCTCAAGTTTTAGCAAGGCAACTTTCAATTTTTCAATTTTTTTCTTTCAATTTTCAATTTTGTCGAAGGCATCTTCTATGTTCATCAGCATAGCGAAAGCAATGCCTCCTGTATTCAATTCCCTCTATGCCACTTTCACCAGCTTGCAAAGCGTAGATTCCGTCGATTTTCCAATTTGATATGCATGCTGGTCTACATCTAAAAGATACACCTTCAGCGTAGTGCACTCTAAACAGTCTATTACTACCCCCTTCATTGTTTTTAACAGAAAAACTGTTAGCCTGGGCGACCTAAAGTACTTCGCCTCAGTGTAATCCCTTTTCCCTGGTTTCGGTACAGAAAATTACGATGTAGCAGCCGCTAAAGCGCCACTTCCCGCAACCACCCTCACCACAGTGAAATCCAATATTCACATTTGAGGCAGCAGAACCGCCTGCATTCCATTCTTTAGCATGACACATTTCCTGATTCTGGATCCTTCCTCTCTTTTCAGGCATGCTTCCAGGCAAAACCTTGATACCACCTTTGTAGTTCCCGGGCTTTTGCAGCAGAGCTATACATCGAACTTTTCCTCCACAATGCAACGAATACCTGATGCCTTCTTACAGTACTCGTTGGTACTTCCTCTCGCTCTTCGTCTATGGGTTCAGAGATCCGAAAATCGGACGGGTCTCCTAAGTCAAGGCGTTTCAATTGCAATCGCTTCGACTATTTCGGAACTGTCGACTTCCCTTTTTTAATTCGTCATAACGACGTCATATATCGGCAATAAAATTCCGGCTAGACTTTACGTAAAAATTGGTATCACTCAATAATATTGTTGACTTGTCACAGCGGTTTCTTCCAATATTCCCCTACCGAGATAATAGGAGTGGTAAGTTTTAAAATGAACACCCTGTGCAGTTTTGTATCTTATACGTTAAAAACGTTTTTATTGTAACGACCTTCAAACCAGAAATGACGAGTTTAATAATTTTACAATTGAACTGAATTTACTGTAGTGATAGCTATAGCCGGCATTAAGTTTGAAGTTCTAGCGTTATCGCAACGAACAAATACGGGAATGACCACAATTTGCGGGTGGTGGCAAACTTCTCAGTTCCCACAATCCTTATACACGAAATATACTTTAGATATCATAAGGACGACTAAATTCCAATTAAAAGGTACTCACAGCATGCTCTAAGGAACTGACTTAATGCCTTCATGATCTAACTATTCCTGGCTTTGGCTTTGTTCCCGTGTGCTTTGGTATCGTAACTGGGCAGAGATATTTAGAAGAGGAACTCCTTACAAGAAATCTCTCAAATTAAACTCTTAAAGAGCTTATGGAGTGCTTAAAAGGATTTTGGGGCTTTGCTTTAAATGTTTGGTAAATATACTTTCAGATAGCTGATTTTTTAATACCTTCCTTTCTTGACGAGAATTCATCCAAGGATACGAAAAGAATCCTTTTAAAGTAGTGATTTTTAAACATTCTTCTGATTGTGAGATCTTTCGGAGAAAGTTTTAAAAGGAATTGAAATTTCCTTGGATGCGCTTGACATTAATTTCTAATTTTTAGTTAATTACAAGGTAGATAAATATATTTTCGAAATTTTCAAAGCGTGGTCGCTGATTGTATTTAAATTTTTTGAGAACATGTTGTGGTCGTATCAGTCGTAAAGAAATTCAAATGCTTCATTAAATTTTCGTAGACGTGGGAGCTAGGTCAACTAGTGTGACAAGGTTTTCCGCTTTTATTGATTTTGTGGTTATTTGACGTTAAAGACCCGACCTCACGAGGATTCCTCAGATGCTTGCCTTAGCCCGTGGATTGTAACACCTGGACATTGGTATGATTGCACCTGTTGCTTCTCGATTCGTTTTTGCTTCCAATATATGGATATCATCGCGCCCATCTACCATTGCCAAAATAATTTTTATTTAAGATTTGAATTGATACCATGCATCCTATAGCAGAGATAGAGTACATGTTGTGAGTGAAAAAGATAAGTGTTAACTCGTAACAAATAAGCGTCGAATGTTTCCGAGAAAAGAGTGCATTTTTACGGATTGTTTCAAAAGGATAACATGTTATTCCTTGAATGTTTTATGGCCACCAAATTAGCCTGGGATGCGCCGGAAACAATTACGTCTTCGCAGGGAATGAAGAGGACTATATAAAACTTCACGCCTTCTAAGCTCAGGTAGTGGATGAGATATTCCCTGCCTTATTACAATATGACAAAGAGTCAATTGCCCCGTGGAATATTTATCACCTGTCTTACGATAAGGCATTTACTGGTAAGATAGAGGAAACGAAGGCGATTTTTCTACCGAAACCAGAAAAACAAAGTCCAGAAACCTTCTTTCTCCTCCTTCTGCTGGAATTGTTACCTTTGGGTATACTTATTAAAAAGATGACAATGGTACTTGTCAGGACCTAAGTACGAGCATGGGAATTTCCTGGATCACGTAGAAGAGTTCAAGGCACAAGAACAGAATCACAAGGATCAAAGAAAGATTTCACAGGACTCTTAGTAGTAACGAATCGTTCCCAAAGAATTAGCCGTGGGATATTTTTTTCACGAATGGATTCATGACGGACAGCGGAGTAGGTGCAAATCTAAATCTGTATTACTATGTTAGCTTGAGGAGATGTAGCTGGGTTTACCAATTAGAAATGCTGGCTCTGATTCGTAAGTTGCACTATTTAAGGAAAGGTCAGCTGTGAGGAGGTAAAATTCTTATTGTACTAGAAAATAAAGCAGGGTCAGAATTGAACAGACAACACTAGCGATGGAACGTTTACATAAACCCAGTTGTTACAGCTCAGAGAGCAAGGTAACACTCTGATGAATTAGGGGATATATTGTCGATACATAAGGTTAAGGGACTGCATAAGGTAATAATTTAGCAGTCATCTTAAACTTGCAACATTTTTCAGGTTAAAATTTTCCAATCTCCTCTTGGCTAAAATTTCCCTCCACCTAAGCTGTGCTGTATTTATCATAGGGTTATTTTTTTAACTTACGCAATACCTGAGAAAAACCTCAGAACATTAGCGTTTAAGCTGGAAACCGAGTCTCAAAAAAACCAAAATTAAATTAAAAAAATAAGGAAAAAGCATGTATTTGATAAAAAAAAGAAGGATAAAATATATACAGGGTCCTTCACGTTTAAAATGCAATCTCTTGAAGGGTGATAATGGGTTAGTAATAGGGAGGGGGTAAAATGCACTATTTTCAAGAGGGGAAGCATTTATGTTTTTGAATACTTTTTCACTTAATACCCTGTAGTATTTTTTATACATGTCTTATAAAGTCCGTTATAGTTAGTAGCATTTGATAGGAAGTCCTTCACCACTTGCACTATGTCCTCAACCCCTTTCCCCTTCTCTCCCTTCACAAAATATAAAACACAAAGTTCAAAAAGTGGCCAAATTTTCGTCGTTTTACACATGTTATTAAATTTCCCGCCAAAATGCCCTATTAAATATTAACATAGATCTTGTGGTAAAATTTTGAATTCCTCGAAATTTAACCTTTAAGTTTATGTCTTATTTAAATGCAACCATTGTGAAACTATGAGATTCTTTTTTTTTACCTACATTTTATCCCCGTATATACCACTTTGTTCACAATTTGGGTAAATTTCGAAGATCTTCCGGCACTGCCATAAACTTAAAGAGGTTAGATTTTTCTTAATTCGTATTTAGGCAACGGCGCCAGTTATCAGTACACAGTTGAATATACCAACAATTCAAGGGTGCCAAATTATTGCTAGCATCGAAGTGCAAACTGATCAAGCTACGCCACCATTTGTCTATATTGTTGTTTTTTTTTAATTATTTGTCCGAATTTTGAAATGTGAGCTTTATTTCTTTTATACTATACATACTTTATTTATTTATCAAAAGTAAAATTTAAATAATTCGCTGTAATAAATTAAAAATTCGTCCATGAAGAAATGCATTTTTTTTTCTCTTAAAGTAAAAGCTTTTTTTTGGAGGACAAACCTCAAATATGTACAAGCTTTAAATAATAATTAATATTTTTTTACAGTACGTCAACAACAAAAATTATTAGAGATAAATCGACCTTCATTTTCTAACACGTGGCCGCCTTTTTATCAATTTTCCAACTTCTCAGCTAAATGCTGTTTTAACCTCCAAAATATTAAAAGCATTTTTTTGAACACGTGTTTGTTTTTTTAATTGCGATGGCTAATTTCCAGGCGGGTAGGACGCCATTTGGTATTTTTTTAAATAAAAACAAATTATTTTTCTGTTCCACTTTCAAGAACAGACTTTCTGTCTTGTTTTTATTTTTTGTCGTAAAGACCCTAATTTCTACTTTATTTTTCTACTTCTACATAAAAACTTCCCCTAAAGAACTGAGCTTTATTTTGTATATAAAACAAACAAAACAGATAATGAGATTAAAAAGAGAAATATGTATCTCGAATTAAGTTATATATATTTGGAAAACAATTACAAACCGTTGTTTTATAATTAGGATAGAAGGCATGTAACCTATAAAAGAGTTTTCACGTGCTTTTAAAAGGTAACGCAGGGGAAAAATTGTACATAAAAAAATTAGTTAAAGTTTAAGAATTATACAAACGCAATTACTTGATGAATTTTAGAATGATTTATTTATAGCACAAACAAGTGTTTTACTTCCCAAGCTAAACTCTATTGAATGTATTCAACATTGAAAAATAACCTTGCCATTACCACTGATAATATTTTCTAAACAAATTTTTCGTAAATATTTGATAAATTCTTATTCCACATGTCGCAAAGTGAAATCGATTTCGTCTTTAAACTAAGAAAAAAAAAATCTCACAATCAATAGTCCATCATCGTGTTTTTCTTTGAAATCTAAACCTCGACAAACTTCAGGAGTTAATTAGTTGGGAAAAATTGGGTCTGTTACATTGTTCCTTCTATGTACAATTTTACAATGAGTACCGTGGGAATATATTGTTCATTGGGCCACGTATAACCCTCAGTTGTTTAAAAATTTAAAACTTTCTCCAGCCTGTTCCCCTCCCCAGGAAGACTGTACTATGTACTAACAAAATGGGTTGGACAGTAACTGACAGGATATCATCACTCAGTACTTAAATCGCCTTCTCAATTTAATGTCTTATCTTCAAATTTAATGGAGTGAAATTTCTGTTTAAATCTTCTTAATTTGTTATCGGTAGTATTCAATTGGTTTTGAAACGTTTCTGAAGTGGTTTGATGGTGGAATTTTGTTAATGAGATAATAGTTTTGTGTGATTTTTTTAGATTTAATTCTATCTGCAAAAAGGATATTGCAAAAGACATAATTAAGGTAAACTGGAGTTTAGATAACTAAATAAAATCAAATAATTATAGGAACGCTTTTGAACTTCACTTTTTGAGAATTTCGTATTTACAATATCATTTTTTATTGAAAAAAGAAATTAAGGCAACTAGGCAGCAAAATTATATTATTCCTTTTTGGATTTTACGCTTCTGAATAGTATCTATTAGATCGACTTGTCAAAATAATATTTTAATTTTTAAATAATAAAGACAACATCTAAAAATTGTTAAAGAAAAAATTTTTGAAAGTTCATAACATGGTAAACGACGGTATATTTATTATCGAACATTAATTATATGAGTGAGAAATGCTATATTGCCTCCAGCTTTTAAATAAGCTAAAGACAAAATAATCTTAAATCTTTAGCTTCTGTTTATATTTCCAAAAATTACATTTTATGTACCCATTCTCTTATGATTTACTATTTTCGTTACATCAATCTTTAATGTAGAGATGAGGCCTATAGGGCTTTTAGGCATTTATAATAAGCTTTGAAATGAAAAATAGTTTATTTTTCAGTTCATATTATTTTATGCAATGTTGATCTAGACTAGTATTATGAAATTTTGATACAAACACTGATTAAATTCCAGCATTTGTATTACAATATGGATGGATATAATGGGAAAGAAAAAATCGATACCCCTGTGTGATCACAAGTTCAAAGGCACTGCCCATGGGTTACAGTTTCGCCTGCCTATTTCATTGTTTCCCAAACTCTATAGAAATCTGGGAAAACAATATATAAGTCTACTTTTATCAAAAACGAGTTAAACACACTGACGGAATGAAAATATCGAATACTATAAAATAACATTTTTAAAATTTCATTACTAATAGTGAAAAACTCAAAAAAGGCAAATTCAAGTTTACATTTCTCCGAAAGTTATATCTGAGGAACGAGCTAAGACGATTTGTCCCTCTTTGATCGTTCTAATTAAATAAGAAATCTGCCCATCCGAATGCAATAAAAGTTGTTTTAGTAGTTCGAGCATGCTATTACCTTGCAACGCACGCAGTAGATAGTGCAAACACCAGCTCTATAATATCAATCTTCGATTTGACAATATGATAGGTGATGGATGTTCAGGAAAATTGTTGATTCGTCCCATTCCACAATTTCAATCTTCAATGTCTACTTTGAAAAAGTTAGAAAATTCACTCTAAATGAAGTATATACATATATCCATGTGCGGAAATGGATGCCAGTTTGAACTTTCAGACTCCTCTATGATATTTAACCCATTTGATACGACAAACGACTATACTTGCTCTCCGTCAGGTGCCATTTACATACGACAAACGACTACAGTCGCTTGCTTTTCTTCTCGTACTACGACTTACTCTGGAGTTACTTTTCAATGTTCAAACGTTTTGATATGCAATTTTTTCTCAGGGCGAGTCAAAAACAGCCTAATAATAATAAAGGAAGAAATGTTTTCCAAATCAGTTTCATCTAAATGTTCGCCAAATACTCGTTGTCGCTTTGGCACGACGCGACGTTTCGTTGATAGGGAGCGTTTCGGTGGAAAAGACGCACGTCATGAAAGAGTTAAATATCCGTTTGGCACGCACTGCAATTAATTGTAACTAGAGATGTACTGACTATTCGTCGACTATTTGGGTAAGCCTACTAATGGGCCATTTTCGTAGTCGGAGAATAGTCAACGACCAAATAAGCCGATTAGTCGGCGTCAAATTTTTATATTATTATATGATATTAAAAAAACAATATGTATAATGTAACCAAAATAAAACTTTTATGTTTGATTAACACAAACTGATAAACATAAACTTCTATGAAAAATCAACAATTTTTTAACAATGTTCACTATATCACAATATCAAATTTTCGGCTCGTTCAGGGAGTAGCCGTTTTATTTTGGTCTCCATATGTGCCCAATTGTTGACTGGACAACACAAACACTCTTTAACAATACGTGCCATCTCAGGACGGGTTATCTATTATTACTGGTGATGAAAAGTAGACTTCAAGTTAGTAAGCTGAAGAAGAGTTTTTGTCGCCCTCAACCTTTTTTGATACTATTTCTTGGTAATAATTCCAAAAATTATAGTGAATTCGAATTTCTGTTTGAGAAATTGTATTGCTCAGAGAATTTTTATTTGCATTTTCTTTTTCAAAATCTTTTCTTTTATCTGTGTAATCTTTTAACGCCCTATTTTGAAGAATTTTAGATTGTACCTCGGATTTAGAAGTGTCGCGAATATAAAATTTTTATTATTATTTAAACTGAATTTTCTTTTTGAACCATTTTCCAATTCAGTCTTCAACTGTTTTATTTTCTCAATTTCATCAATATAACTTTCAAGGTACGTTAACGAGGTTTAAAAATGAGGAATAACTTCGGAAATTGACGAATTGGCAGAACTAATGATTTTGGTCACCATCAAATGGCTTTAGTAAAACAACACATTTTTGAAGAAGCTTCCATTCGTGTCCATGAGTAACAGTTCGTTTCGATTTTGAGAGCATTTTTGATCACCAATTGCAAAGTATGTATGAAACACGGAACCGCCTCGAAACTTGAATAATCAATAGCGTTGACCATATTTCTGTCGTATTCTCGTATATAGCATGTATTTTGGTTGGATTGACATTCCGGATTGATATCCCATAAAGTAGGTATTTCTTCTAAATATTGTTTTATGTTATCAGCCGTGTGTAATCTAGAAAAATGTTTCATTTATATTACTGCGTGTTGAAATTGGAAGTTGTCGTAGTTTAACCAGAGAGCAGTCAAATTCAGAAAACTTTGTAAATTGTTGGCATTTATCCATAAATATGAGTAGTGACAGAAATTAAGGTAGTACTATCAATTCCTTTTTTATGGCAGGTTTCACCTCCTTTTAACAATGATCTGCGAAATATTTTCTACTTGGTTTATTGTACATTGGCTTCGATTTCTTCATCAAACTAGTAAAATCTGTATTTTCGGCTATTCAAGATTCGTTCTTACCAATAGAAATCTGTATTTTCTTTAAACTCGAATCATCAATTGACTACCGATTTACCAGCACAAGCACGCAAAATTACTGCCTGGTATTGACAATATTTTACTTTACTCACTTCACCATTATCTGATCACTATCTGATCAAAAAATGTCCAAATATGTGACTTTATTCGCGATATTAAAATTAAAAACTTTGCTCATATTTTCTTTACATGGAGATAAATAATTTTATGCACTTTATAGAAGTTTTCTTATAGACATTCCACTTTCCTTATTTATAGCATTTTTAAGGCTTTCCTTATCTTGATTTTACATAAGTTTTCTCAGTGTGGTTCCTTAATTGAATTATTCCTTTTTCTCTTCAGGTGCGTGAAAGACAAGGTATTCTCTTAGGAATGTGTATAGCCTCACAAAACTTTGTAGTTGATCTATCAAACTGAAAATTAGTAAATATAGTATCAGGCATTTTAAGTATCTCCTTTGTAAGAAAGCTTCCATTCCAATTACCAGTTTGCATTTCATTTCATTAATGTTTTCTTTTCTATAAAAGGCAACGGTTGGGTACGAAATCTCACTGACATTTTCGGGTTATTTTTTGTAAGAAGTAACATTTTAAATTATGAGAATTTTAATTTTTCCAGAATTTTTATTCTTTTTTGGAATTCGAGATTCATGAAAACTGTTGGATCTTCCGAGATTTTTTCATTCATTAATGGTACTTTTTCCATATAGTTTCCATCACTTTTGTAAAACCAGTGTTTATTGCGTCTATGCGCTTTCTAGGTAGCTACAGGTTTTCAAATGTGTTTATGCTGTATTTTGCTCCTTTTTCGATCACCATACTAATGAGGTGTACGAAACCATGAATCTACCTTCAGTCAGAAAAGATCACAAATCTATTAATGGTTTAAAACCTAGATTTTTCCAAAGCGCTTTATATATATCAAATTTACAAAATATGAAATTTCTTAACAGAGATTACTTTTTAGTTCACCCAAAAATTCATTTACAGAGACATTCAAGATTAGTGCTCTTAACAATGCTTCTTTCTCCTTATCTATCCCACGACGACTGTCCTCTCAGGATTTACACTCGATCCTTCATTTTGACACCAATATTTAATGGACTATAGAGCAGGTGAGAAGCCAATACCTTGAAGCTGCTGCTTCGAAGCACCATCACATCGTCTGAGTATTCCAAAGACCATAGCAAAAGTCATAAAATCCCTCTTTTAGGACACCTCTTAATGGCATATGCGGTTATGAATTCATACTATGCTCAGAAAATCATGTAATGCTATTTCGTTATCCTCTATTTCCTCTTTTATTTTTTTAACTACAGGTAACGTAAATTATGTGAAAATTACTATACTTTTATCTTTTAGGAGTATCAATAATAGACTATCATGTAACGCAAAAGATGAAAAGGCACATAGAAATCCAGAATACCCATAAAAACCATTGTCAGAATTTTCGAACTCTTGGATTTTTTTTCGATCTCGCAAGGAGTGTATACAAAGAATTGGTCCTTACGTGGAGTGGTACTCTTCTCGTTCTTGGTTTATTTAGGTACGATCCGGTCCATTCAAAAACTACCTCTGGTGTATAGCTCTTTAAATTGGTCTTTAAGGGTTCATGGTCCTTAGCATAAAAGCTTCCCTTAATCAACCTTTTACTTAGTGTATCCTTTTACCTTTTACTTAGTGGTACAGCAAAAGCTACTTTTCTATGGTGGGATCATAGAGAAATGAACAATCTCCCTGGCTTGGGTGATATTTGGTTTGAGATCCTTTATAGTTTAGTCGAGGCTGCTTTAATAGTGACGGATCGTAGAAGACTTTTCAATATCCATCAGCTCTAAATCCTGACAGATCCTGCAAATACAAAAACCTGATACATTTTAGTTAATATGCTATTTTTTTATCACTTACAGATGCAGCTTCAACAACAGAAATACACCGGCCTGGTGGCTGATCTTATGCCAAATATTCGGCTCATGCAGTTTTTCGGTCATTTCTTATTCCGATATACATCAGGACCAATGTTTTTTCGAAAAATCTATGCATCGACGCATATGGTCCTCATATTGATTCAGTATTTATTAATAATCGTAAACTTGGGTTTAAATACAGGCGAAGTTAATGAACTCTCGGCAAACACTATAACTGTCCTATTTTTTGCTCACTGTGTAACAAAATACGTCTACTTGGCCGCAAATAATAAAAATTTCCACAGGTACGTAATTATAGTTCAGAAATCGAAATAAGTTTGCTGCTGGATTTCTTGGATAAGACATAAATCTTAGTCCTCAAGCTCATCAATTTCCGCAAAGACACATAAGGCATCATAAGTTTTTTATTTCAGTTTTGAAAAAAGAAACGGCAGCAAGGTTTCCGTGCTGCTACCACAAAATGACACTATAAAAATGCCCATCCATCTTAATACATGAAGCCTCTTTCAGAACCTTAAACATCTGGAACCAATGGAACTCCCATCCTTTGTTCGCAGAATCAGATGCCAGATACCATTCCATTGCTCTCGCAAAGATGAGGAAATTGCTGGTAATGGTAATGATAACAACAATAGCATCAGCTCTGGGTAAGATGTCAAGTCATTAATTAGAGATTAATTTAGTCTCTCTATTCTTATCAAAAGCAAACATTAAAATCCCACCAATATCTTGTTCGTAATAACTCAGTTTCAATCGATTTATTATACTTCGGCAGCATGGACTACTATAACCTTCTTTGGAGACAGTGTAAAATTTGCCTTCAGCAGGGAGACCAATGAAACGTACACAGTTGAGATTCCTCGATTGCCAATTAAATCGTGGTATCCATGGGACGCTATGAGTGGGATGCCTTACTACATATCTCTTGTCTATCAAGTCTATTACTTATTCTTCTCACTGGCACAGGCCAATTTAGCGGACGTCCTCTTCTGCTCGTGGCTTATCTTTGCCTGTGAACAGCTTCAACATCTCAAGGGCATTATGAAACCTCTAATGGAATTGTCAGCTTCACTGGACACATATAGACCCAATTCAGCTGCCCTATTTAGATCACTATCAGCTAATTCGAAATCTGAACTCGTGGAGAATGAAGGTAATTCCTGGATTTTGTCAGTGATGCAATTTTCATTGGAGTCTCCTTTTCTAGAAAAAGAACCATCTGACATTGATATTAGTGGCATATATAACTCTAAGGGTGATTGGGGTGCACAATTCAGGGCACCATCTACCCTTCAAACATTTGGTGGAGCAAATGGTACAAATCCAAATGGTCTAACTAAGAAGCAGGAGATGATGGTTCGAAGTGCAATTAAATATTGGGTTGAGAGGCATAAGCATGTTGTCAGGTAGGTTGTGGTATTTGTGAAGGTTGCTTTTAGATATTCCGATATTGATTTTTTCTGTTTTTACTCTTTAAATTCGACAAGATACTTTCATTGTTAAAGCCGAGAACAGAATTCAATACTTTTCAAAGATTTTTGAAAATAAAATAACCTATAATTATTTTCATAGCTTACAGAGTCAAAGACATTGTGTTATTCTTTTACGACGCCATCAAAAACACCATTTATAGAAAAATGAAACAAGGAAAGATACAGGGTTGCAAATTTTTTGAACCAGAGAGAATTGAGATATACAAGGCAGGAGCGAATTGAATTAGATCCAGGATTATATGGAATCGTGCGAAGGATATCGAATCAGATCTCTGTACTCAAAAGTCCTTTTTTATCCCTCTATCAAAAACCGTCTTACCTGGGCCACTTCAAAGAACTTCTAGATAGTTCTCCAACCTCGACGTCTCTTGTTATTTCGAGGATTCGTTGCCTTCACTATGCTGCTTCTCTTCTACCACTCTCATCAGTTGGTGAAGCGCTAATTCCCCGGCC
The DNA here is from genome assembly GCA_006980735.1 of Dasypogon diadema. Lineage (NCBI taxonomy): Eukaryota > Metazoa > Arthropoda > Insecta > Diptera > Asilidae > Dasypogon > Dasypogon diadema. The sequence goes on along the minus strand of QYTT01088887.1, from coordinate 5,509 downwards.
CGATATTCATGTTTGTTTACATTTTAGGGATACTTCTTTAACGTAGTGCACATCAGCACACTTTCTATTGCCTTCAACAGAAAGGATATCAGACTGACCAGCCTAAAGGATTTCGCCTCAATTTAATGCTTTTTTCTTGGTTTCCGCAGGAAGATCACCTTTGTTTTCCTCCACTTAAGTGTTATATGCAGGTGATAAAAATTTCCCGAAATTACGATGTAATGGCCTCTTCGCGTCATTGTATGTAGTAGGCTGCCTATGGCTCTCTTCAATAGCAGCCACGAACGCGCTACTGCAGGTACTCACCCCCACAATGGTGCGGCCCGAAGTGCACGGGTGCGGTCATACTGCACGGCTACATCCTGGTTCTTTCCTCTACATTTAGGTAGCGAAACATTTTAACGCTTCGCAGCAGTCTCACTTTAGTAGATCCAGGACTCCTGCAACAGCGTTGTTGTTTATCTCACCCCGGATACGTCTCTTAGGTCAAGTCATTTCATGTCGTTCCTTGTCGTTGGAATGCTTAATTGCATAGCTTACACCACTTCGGAATTACCTTTCTATTTCTATTTTTATTCATCTCAACGATGTCAAAAATCGGCAATAAATAGCCTCTCCCAGAATCCATGGAACCGACATCTAAAAAGGTTGGGTATCTCGACTTAGGCGATTTACAGCCTGGGTTTCATGAGGTCTCTACTTTTTTTCATTACTATGATTCTACATGTATCTTAGTCTTGTCGTTCAGTGATAAGCTGTTTGGCATAGAAGAACTTACCGGCAGCTCATCAGTACCGATACTCATCAGTACGCGAAATCAAGAACACTGTCGTCTGTAATTTTTAATGAAGAGCAGAAAAAGAGTGAGGGGCAATGCAGATCATTGCATCACGCCGGCATTGATATTATAAGCTTATTAAGATAATATCGTTCAATGTAACGTAGATGGAATGGTCTGAATGGAAACTTCCAATCCAGGTGAGAATGGAGAATGGTCAAAACCAAATGCTGGAAGTTTAACTAAAAGGACAGAGTGGCGAAGGCGTTCAATATGTAAAGCACAACTATCCCCTTATACCCATGGAGACGATGATACCAACACTCTGTAGGGAACGTCATCAAGCCACCAGCTATTAGTCTGCTGTTAGAGATTGATGGCGATATTTCAGCTCTATGAACTACAAGCTAACTTCATTAAATCTGGCAGTCTTAGACGAATCGATCACTTTTTTGGAGTGAAAAAACATAGTATGCAGAGGGCTGTCCTTTAACGCCCTAGGGTACTTAGAAAAGGAGTCTTCCGAGTATTGTGTACATACTCTGAAGAAACACACTCGTAAAGTTGGCGAAGACCCTAAGAAGGTCGCTATAGTCGGCCGTCATGTTGAGACGCAAGAAACAAATTCAAATAAAATAAGCAACAAAGAAAGTCTATTGATTTCGTTCAATTCAAAACGTAACCAATGAAAACTACAATTTGAGTAGATAATTAAAAATTTAAAACATTCTACTATAATTCATAGCCAACCGAATTGCATTCCTGGTTCGTACATTTTCTGAGCAAGAGTTGCAATTAATACCCTTCTCGCCCATTTTAAATTATTCAATTCATTCGAAAGCAATATCTTTTTACTACTTTTTTCTATCTTAAAGAAATATCTCAGATTTTAAAACTACTTTAAAACTTGAATGGCAGGCTAAAAACCTAGCCCTTCTGTATAGCCTATGAGAAATCCAATAAGAGTTGAAAGCCCTTAAGAATTTAACGTTCTTCTCCGAGCTTTTCAACGTGTAAAAGTACTTATTCCTGTTCTATATATAACACAATAAAATGACTATCAATTCCTCTACTGAAAGGAATAAATCCATACAAATGCGTTTCCATTGGTTTGCTGGCATTTTTAGCGATAAAAATTCCTTTTATAACCCTGATGGCACGTAGAGTAAAAGTAAACTAAACTAACCTTGGAAAATTAATTCTCTGAAAGTATCTTTCTTTCAACAGGCTTGTAGCAGCCATCGGAGATACTTATGGAGCAGCTCTTCTTCTTCATATGTTAACATCAACAATCAAACTCACTCTCCTGGCATATCAAGCAACAAAAATTACCGGAGTCAACGTCTATGCATTCACAGTAATTGGCTACCTGTGCTATGCCCTCGCTCAGGTGTTTCATTTCTGTATTTTTGGCAACAGACTAATTGAAGAGGTAAAAATCCCCACATTTGTTTGTTTTTTTCCTTTTTGCCTGGGAATTATTTATCACAACAAAAGAGTCCATTTGCAGAGCTCATCTGTTATGGAGGCAGCCTACTCTTGCCATTGGTATGATGGATCTGAGGAGGCTAAGACTTTCGTTCAAATTGTTTGTCAGCAGTGCCAAAAGGCAATGACCATTTCTGGAGCCAAGTTCTTTACTGTATCTTTGGACTTGTTTGCTTCTGTAAGAAAGTATTAACTTTTTCTTCTCAAACAGAATATCAGGTATCTTTTACAGGTTCTCGGTGCTGTAGTTACATACTTCATGGTGTTGGTGCAACTCAAGTAAAAATTTGGAAATGGAGAAAGGAGAAATCAGACCGAATATCTTAAAATTGAATTAGCTTTGAGGAGTTTCATTATTTTTTTAAATATTTAACTGGAGTCTGTTGCGCTTGTTTAAATACTTTATTAAGTGGAATACATAATTGTAGAAGATTTACCTATGTATCTTAATAAAATTTCATTTTCGGGATTAAGCACACGATTTTATTTGTAACATGGATAATATTGCACTTTAAATAAAATCATAATAATCCAAGAAGGTAGTAATAATAGTATGCCCTTCTATCACTTTTCTTTTCTAATCTTGATTCAAATTTGATTCAAGAAAGTACTCACCATTATTAACGCTACCTGATTTCATAAAGGACTGCTCCGGTTTGAGGTCTATTCTACGTAATGCCGATTTTGGAACCTCCTTTGCCACGTGTTGTAATACAGGTTTTGAAACAGGGACCTTATTGAAGAGGTATTGAAAGGTATGGTGGCTGAAACATAATTTCCCAGCACCAATCGTTTATCTTATAATTTCTGCAGTAGGTAATTTAGCGTTGTCTTGAAGGAATAAAGAGTCCTTTCGATTTACAAGGATAAGCTGCTCTTTACCAAGTTCGTGAGGAGTTTGTCATAATGTGGCGAACAACCGAACAACTAGGATCTAGGGTAAGGCTGCTAGCAAATGTTGCGAGTTCGTTGTCACTTGTTGTTGTAGTTTATATAGGAATTTTTACTAATTATTATAATTCAGTCAGTCGTTCTCCGGCTTCGGAGCAGAGCGGATGTATGTATATCCCATCTATGGCGAAGCAGTTGTAACCAAGCCATCATGGCCTAGTGTTATTCTTTTGTTTTGTTTTTTGTTTTATATCTCGGTTTGTCCTTAATAACTTGTGATTTAAGTACCTACTGATTTAATTTTAATACTGTAATTTATTGTACTACTTTTACGCGTTATACCCTAGCGGTCAAGTTAGGGTTGTGAGTCTTCAGTGGCAATGGTGGCACTTACAGGGGAACCCCCAAACCAAGATGAAAAAGAAGAAGAATAATTACAATTTCTATTAATGAAATAGGCTCCCGAACAACATTATTATTATAGAAGAATTTGAAAATGTCGGCATGATAAAAAGGTTTCCTCTAGATTATCGTCATTTGGTATGCCTTCTAGTAATGAAATTGAATTCTTATCGCAACATTCTGAGGTCAAAAAATTTCATCACGTTTGGAGGAGATATCATTGACGCAACCATAAGAGTTTCAGAGACGTAAAAGGAGAGAAACCTTTGGCTCAAATATATAATAGATTGACGGAAAAAAATAACGTAAAAGAAAATATGGACTAATATGATGAAAAAATAATCTATTGTATTTTCAAAAAATGGAGGAAAAGAGGTAATGCAAGAACATAAGGAATAAGTCATTCTTTAAAACTATACCGTTAAAAATAATGAAAAAGATTGCTGAATACTTCCTACCAGCAAGGAAATTTTGCTGAAAGTATTGAAAATAAGAAATAATACACGATTAGTCGGTGAAGTTCAAGTCGGATATAAGACGAATTTTTTTCGTAATCCTTTGAGCTCAAATAAATTGGATGTACAGGATGATTCAGACCAAGTTACCGCGGGGTATACCACGTGATTTCTTTAGGAGAGCTGATAAAAACAAACGTTCCACATGTCCCCCCCCCAACCCCTAATGAGTTACAGCCACTCAAAAATTTTCTAACTTTAAATGTTCCCTGAAGGCAATGATTCCTCGTAACTTTTGAATCACCCTATGGATTCTGATTATTTGTGGTTTAGTTCAAAGCTATCATAAGTCTCTTTCTTTTAGTGCCTCACTTGTTGTTATCAACGAACTATTCTTGAAGATATTATCAAAAAGAATGGAATATTTTGTATTTTTCTTGCTTAGATTTTTGAAAAATAAATCCATTTAATTCGATAAAATTTTCCTAAGTAATTTAATTTTATTATTGTTTAACAATGCCCCCGATGTCGTCTTTCTTCCGTAAAAATCCGTAACTCGCTACCTATAACGGTTTTCCAACGAAAGGTACACTTTATTACGATGAGCTCAAAAAGTAAATTGTCTGAGTCACCGTCAATGAAAAAATGGTACAAGGGTTTCTGCTGTTCCTTCCAATTGGGTACAAGGAGATCAATTAGCTTGCCGGATTATAAATGGAAACTATACAACAGTATTAAAATATTAGCAGCTAACTTAAGTAACTCATTTTCATATAATTTTCTACTCCTTTTAAACATATTAAATTTCCAGATTCGTATAAAGAAGCTAGAGAGAAAGAAAAATATAAAAATAAAAATATTCAAATACTGATTCCGAAGTACAAGCAAAATGAAGAAAATTAGAGGGGCGACACACCATCCAGTTAATAGTCAAAATATGTTTTTTGAAAATTTTGATAATTTGTTTGAAAAATCTTTGACTTCCACATCTTAAAAAACAGATTCATCAAACTTATCGCAGAAATCAATTACGCCAAATTTGCCTGAAAAAATGCCTCCATCTTCACCTATCAAAACAGTATCAAGAGTACCGACTCTCACTTCTCCACCATCAACAATCGAAGGAGTTTCCGTTTTCGGAACGGTATCAGAACATATTATTACAAAAGAAAGTTTTAGAGCAAAAGACGTAGAATTTGCATATAGAGAAAATAAAGAAATATACTTCCTAGGAATTATACTTTGCTTTTAATTCTTTAATTCCTTTTCAATTCCTTTTCTGGAGGAATTGAAAAGGAATTAAGAAATTAAAATCGACTTTTAATTCCTTTTCTAGAGAATTGTAGTGGAATTAAAAAATTAAAACTTGTAATTCCGGAGTAGTTTCTTCTCAATTTCATTTCAATTCCATTGGCAATCATCTTAGTAATTCTCATTCCGAATTTAACGAAATGGAATTAGAAATTTTAAATTCCATAGAATGCGAATTAGATGG
>QYTT01088886.1:18196-28660 GCA_006980735.1 Dasypogon diadema | reverse complement strand
TATCAGAATGCCGCGTCGTTGATATTCTGGAACGTGCCTCGCCTACAAAGTATTGAGGGCACACGGAACGTGTTCTCCCACCTGTCTTTGGAGCGCTATAATATAAGAACACAGTCGCATATCAATCATCGCCAGCTCCAAGAGTACTTGCACAACATAAGAATGCTGTCGCAGCATATTATCAAGCGGTTATGTTCGGAGTGCGAAACAAATATGATAACTATTGTTTCTGCTATTCTTGAAAGCTTTCTAGAGGTTTGTGTTTGCGAAGTTAATTGAATATCTGGAAATTTTTGTGGTGTCAGGGCTTTTATACTCCCAGTGTATTCTCTTTATTATGCGCTTCTGGAGCTATTGTGTTTCACCTACTCTGCGGAATACATACGTTGGGAAAAATCTATGCTACAATCGATTGAAATGGATGAACTTGGATTGGATTGAATTCAAGAGAATTGAGAATTCAAGAGATGTTGTTAATTTTTTAATGGAAAAACTATGTAAATTCGCCCAAACAGTTAAACATCACTTCGGGATCCAGAGTTCTTCACGGACTGTCACACTCCTTACGTAAAACTATCTCAATATAAGGGAGTTCCAAATTACTACCAATCCAACTTTTAGGCGTGCAAAGTCAAATGTGTTTCTGTAGTGTCCTTTTATGGAATCTGTTTTGTCCGAAGATCCTGGTGCTGGAACGGATAATTTCCTGATTGTTAAAATCTATCCTGTTGTACGATAGGGCCTTGCTTATCTAGGATCTGTGCATTGGGCACATCTGGAGAATATCCTCTTCTATCTAGATAACTGAATACCTCTTCTGCGGTGAGACCATTTTGCAACACATTTTGAAAGAACAGGTTGGTTTTCGTTACCATCACACTTATCGGTATTGGGGTCGTTGTAAAGAAAACCATCGGCATATAATTTAGTGTAGTTGGATTTGGATGTTCCTTTTATAAGGATAATCCTATAATGCACACAGCACTGCTTAGGTGGAAGGGAATTTTAGGGATGAGGAAGTTGCGAATTATAACCTGACAAATGTTGCAAGTGCAATTTTTAGCATGGAATTGCACTGTGCAGTGTCTCGAAAGTATATACAAAATTCTCGTCAATGAAATTGCTTCAATCACTGGCATCCCATAAAATTAATCACTGCTACACAATTAAAAATCTGCTGAGCTCGACTTACTCGGTTACCGGTGGGATATTTCGGGCATTATCTTTCAAACACATAACACCTTTCGATATACAAGTCTGGATCAATAAATAGTAAGTACCCGTGTTAAGAATGAAAACGCAAGTTTTAACAATTTTTTTTCAACATAATCTTTTAGGGCCACAAACATTTTCCAACAGTCATGAAATTTCTTTAATCCCTCCAAAAACATTCGATTTGTCAAACTCTTCAAAATAGGCTTGATGACCTCTTCGTTTAAGCCGATTTTTTTTTCTCACAAGCCACACATTTTCATGTTAAGAACAGAAAGAAGTCGCAAGGAACCAGCCCGACGATTTCGGATGAATGAGGTGGTCTGTTGTCGTGGTAGAATAGTACTTTTTTCTTTGTCAAAAGGGGCCGTGTATCCTTCAATTTCTCGTCGAATCGATCCAATAGTTCACTGTACTACTACTCCGTGATCGTAATAATTTTCTCCAAAAAGTCCATATGGATTACTCCTTTTCAAGCTCAAAAAACCGTGGCCATTACTTTCCGGCCGATGGGATCGTTTTGTCTCCGACGTATAATACTGAATCCAGATTTCATAAACGTAGACGACTTGACGCAAAAACTGCTGCGGATTTCGCTTTCGAAATTGACACCTGTATCCGCTTTTTAGCCACCATAATCAATCCAGTGATCAACGTCTGCTGGGCGTGCTGCGTGTTTTTCATCAAAAGCAAATGTTCGTCCACGTTTGAATTCGTAACGATAAAAGAGTGTTCGAGTATCGACACTACGTTGATGGTCCAGGTTATCGAATGAGCTTAATTTCTTTTTTTTGGAATTTGTCCAACGTTGATAATAAAGCTTGTTCTACTGCTGCTCAAATATGCGAATTTTCATGTGAATGAATGCTAAGTTAAATGGACTGAAATATTTCTTGTAATCATGCAGGAAGCCGCATTCGTTACAATGGCAAAAATGTGATTTGTCCAACTGGGATTGTTGGATACCTGAACCCCTAAGTTGTTTAAATTAGATGAGTTAGAAATGCTCACTCACTGTATTGACGAAAAGAGGTGGAGGGGGTTTGGTGTTATTACATTGGAATAAATGTATACTGTTGGTTGGAATGTTGATACTACTGGTTCAGCTTTTGTTATACTTCCAACGAATTGCAATGCTCTTGAAGTGGAAATTCACACTACTGAAAAAATGCACACAAATTATTTTAACATTGACACCGTTGTGGTGAAATTTCTGAAATGTTTCTTTTGAGTGGTATCACATTTTTAGAAGTCAGTGTCTGAAAAATTTGGGCTCAGTTTATTCGATTTAAAGAAATTGAAGTTCTCTACACGCTCATCTTCAGAAGCACATCTGAAATCACGTGAATTGATTCTTGATTACAGATACAGATATTTTGAAAGGAGTGAATCACTTCATAGTTCCTTGAACTATGGAAGTAGTCTGACTTAATGCACCATCTGGTTTGTGGTATCCCTCACAACGTCTTAATCGCTTCTAAGAAATTCCCAATTAATCTTCGTCGGAAAGTCGCATGCAATAGCAAAGTCATCATTTCAGTCCATATGTTACCACACGTTCTGCCATTATTGTGGAGATTTATGCGAGCGCAGTGATTAAAATTTATTATCATTTCAATATGAGCTGGGCTGTTCCCCACAAGGAAAACGTAGACCTCTTCAAGAATCAAGAGCCTCAAGGACCTGATATTAATCTCGGGTATTTAAAATCCAAAAGAAAAGGGGTCAAGTGAAATATAATGCCTCCAGCATTTCTGCGTAAATTGGTGTACTTCGAAGGTGTGTGTCCGTAGTTGATTTAGGACAGGACGCTCAATAAAGAAATTCCTCGATTATTGTTGCTTTGAGTCGTCTGTATCTATATATAGCGTTATATATTCGTTATTCGTTAGCACATTTCGTCTTCGAAAACATCTAAATTTCTTACTTTCAGTGGAACTTATTTTTTTATGTCAGTTAGGGGAATGACTTAGCTTCCCTTAAATTATTCTGAAAATCCGCAGTCTGTACAGTGAAATACCACAGGTAAATACGGCTATCAATAGTGATTCCAACACATATTTCATTTTGAAGATCGACCATTATAAGAATGGCAAAACTATTGGAGGATACATTTTGAAACCTATAAACAGAACAACCGGATTGTTGTACGGAAATTTGCTGACGGCCCCAATATGCATAGTGGGAAAAAGCATACATCCTTTGAGTATGTAGGAAATCTCGACGCACTACTGCAGCATGTGTTCTCATAACGTGCCAGTGAAATAGTGATATTGAATAATAATAATTGTGTATTTACTGTAAACGTCATTAGTCTTTAAAAGCAAGAATTTCGCCGTGGGACAGACTTATCATTTATTTTCCTGAAACTCAACCAAACACTAAAAACACATCTCTTTTGGCAATTGTTTTTTTTTGTCTCAGTTCAGTGGATAACTCTATAAATCACACAGCGCAGTTTAGGCGGAGAGGAATTTTAAGGAAGAGGGAATTGGGAAATTTTTAAACTGACGAATGTTGCAAGTAAGCTACAATTTTTCATATGAAATAGGGGTGGGCATCGGTGAAGAAAACATCAATGTTAACATCGAAATGAAAACAGCATTAGTATTCGATGATAGGGACAAAAACATCGATGTTACGCAATATCGATGTTTCAAACGGAATTAAATAAATTAAATAATGATCTTAAAAACATCGATGGCATTCATCGATGATAAGGAATTACCAAGGAATTCTCCTAACGATATTTTGTGAATAAAACATCGATGTTTAAAAATATCGATTTTTTAATACATCCACAGCATGAAAGCTTTATTAATTATGAAGGAAAAGGTGGTGGCTTGAATAGGTCAGCCGCAAAAGTACTTGACCAGTAATTGAGACTACTTCGCTGGTTTGATTCCTGTTCTAAGAATAACAGTTGTGATTTTGTAACAGTATGCTATTATTAAAATAAGGGTATCAAAAATTGCCGTAAATCTCGTTGTTTGATGCAAACAACGTCCACGAGAAATCTTTTCAGCTCAATGAGAGCACAGCGAGTACGTCTAAGATCGAATCCCTTCGAAGAACGAATTCCCTGCACCATTTTTCTGCAGATTTCCTATACTCATCAGTAAGTGTATACAATTCTTGTATTTTGCTGCATAATAGGACTGAAAAATAGCGAAAACTTTTACAAGCACAATACAACAACTAAACAAGATTTTCACTCTTTAAAGGAGGTGACTGCATTTAAGAATAGTTAAATTTGTGTATTACCTCAGTTTGAGATGAAAATTACCAAAAACTAATTTATATAAAGTTTTTGTTCATCAAGTCATAAGAGAAATATGTTAAACATTAACAAACGAAAGAGCAAGTAATTAGGAGTATTTTGGTTTTTCTTTTATGAAGTTGGAAGGCTCAATGAGGTTGAACTATACGATTATTTCCCTTCTATTCAAGAAATCCCCACAATAAACAGCCGAACTTTCATGGAATTTCATGGAATTCGGAAACTTCATACTTAAACTAATTTCCTTAGAATTCTCCATGCAACGAACCATATGTAAGTACAATAAACTATAATCTCTTGCAGCTTGGGAATCCTTATACAAAGTGGTCCATAACAGAAATTACTGCACATTAAGGGCTCATAGCCCCTACGATAATAACTATTCCTCGTGCCCCACTCAAGTGAAGTAATAATAGTTTGCTTGGAACTTTTATTCATTGCGCACGAAATATTGTATGACTTTGGGAGTTGTGGATTGTGGGTAGTTTCAATAATGGCAAAGAAATAATTTCATTTTTATATGCTGTGCTATGTTAAGCTGAAATTGGACAATTGATTTTTAAGAGCCACTTTTGTAATTGCAAACGTTTGAAATTTATTTAAAACAATGGGAGTATTAATGTATTAAAATTATAGGCATGAAATTACAGGGAAGTACTTTATTTACTAGCAGTTTAATTCACTTAAATGATCGGCAAAGAGAAATCTCGTTTTTAAATAATTAATATGTATCATTAAGTTTCTATTATCACGATTACAATAATTTTGATAAGTTTAACGTTCTTTTAAAATTTTCTTGCAGTTTTTTAAAAAAATAATGCCTTATATGAAAGTTCATTCATTTATTCATTTAATAAAGCTATAATAAAGAGATTTTTACAATCCAATAACATGCTATCGCAAAACATATTCAGAAAAAAAAGAAAAATCATAATCTAATATTATAATACAATAAACTAATTTAATAACGTAGAAATAATGAGGTATAAAAAAAGAAAATGAACTGAGAAACAGGAAATCAGAGAAAAGAAGTTGCATAAGAAGCTGAAATACTGGAAGAAAAATAAGAAAGGCTAAACAAGCTAGTGAATCTGAAAAAAATTATTTAATTAATTAATCAAAAATAAAAACGGGCAAAGATTTTAAATTAAATTGTAAAGAAGCGTTCCACAATTGCACTTTTTATCGAATGTTTAAAGGCCAGCGAATCAAGGATATCACTAAAGTATTTATTATGATGCTTTTGAATTCTAATTAAAGAAGATTTATTTCGCAAGTTCGCGAGACTCCTGGACTAAATACATTATTATGTCTAACTAATCTACCAGGAATATAAAAGTTGATAACATTTAATATATCATAACAGTTAAGATAGTTATTACCTATTTTATAAAGGATAAACACATCAAGGAACAAACGACGATTTTCCAGCGACATAAATTTCAATCTCTGAAGCCTTTGGCCATAACCCACATAAATTTCATCTATTTTAAAAATTAAACAACGTATAAACTTTTTCTGAACTATTTTAACACGCTTATTATATATGTTTTATATGTAAAAAAATATTAAATTCGCTTTTTTAATTATGTTGTAGACGTGTTCATCAAAAAGAAATTTTGAATTAGATGTGACGTCCGAATCACTAAAAGAATTTTTGTTTATTAATATTGAATCATTAATTTTATAATTAAACATCAAATGTTTCCATTTTTCTGGAGAATGATACTTTGCAACATTTACTCAGATTCAAACATAGTTTTGTATATCCTCCTGTAAGATTTTACAGTCATCAATGTTACGAATAAGTCTATATATTTGTAACTCATCAACATAAACAATTTGACTTAAAGATCAAGGGCAAATCATTAATATATAACAAAACAATAAGGGGACCGAGTTTGCACTTTGAGGCACATCCAATGTTGCCTCATAAGAGCTAGATGTGAAACCGTTAAGAGCGCTAAGTTAAATACAGTCTGTTCAACAAGAAAGGAACCGGCCCTTTTCAAAGAAGATAAAAGATATCTCTCTGTCTCTTTCTCTGAGTGATTGTACCATGAAACGTCACAGTGCACGCAACGTATTCAAAATGAGTTCAAAATACGCGAAACGGTATGAAGCAATCTTTCTGTGTACGCATCCCAAAGGACCGAGGTTGTCGTATGCCGTTACTGTGAAGGTAATTAAAAAATCTAAGAAGTTCGTTGTGAAGTGGGTAAAGCGGTATTTGGAGTCGAAAACTTTCAACGACCTTTCTGGACGGGGGGTGAATAGAGCAACTATGAACGGACACTATCATATTACGGAGCGGCTTACTCCATCTATCATTAGGGCCTATCCTGTTTAGTTTTACGATCTAAGCCTAAGGTAGAGTGCTCTAACGACTGAGCTACTCAAGGGGCTGCCCTATTGACGTATTAATATAGACCAAGCATATTACTCAACCTGCATTAAGTTAAATGGCACCACTTTTATATTGCTTTTGCTTTGTAAATTCAGTTTTACCAATAAAGCAGCGAACAACCAAAAGTGATGGAACTATATTTCCTCTCGTTTTTGATAAGTATTCTGTGTCTAGGATAACTGGCCACACATGAAATAGCAAATTGATCAGTCTGTTTATTAAAGGCCAGTGGGCTGCCCTTTCTCGTGCCAATTGACAGGCTACAAGGCCATAATTTTTGCTTTCGGCTGACTTTATGTCAGTATCGACGAAAGCTATTAGGGAATTTCCAAAATTTGAAATCTTTCTTCATATGGATTGGGCATTTTCAGATGCAGATAATCAAAAGTGATGTCACTTAGTAGTTTAAAATTTGATTTGTTTAAAAAAAGTGCTTGAAGTCAAATTGCTGGTACCACGAATGAGAGGTCAAAGGTGCAAACAACAGTAACGGATACTCTTATCATTTTTATTCCTGAGAACACACTTTTTCAGGTTAAGTGCCACAGCATAGAACTACGAATTTAATTATCATTTTGTGTACTTCCACGAGGGCATCGTTACAGTATCATCCTTCGATAAATTATTTAAAATGCTTTTCATTGCCCCCTTGACAACATTAGTCAACGGCAGCTTAATGTAAAAATCTTGTAGTTTATTAGTGATTTTGCAATCTGCCACTTTTCATAAGGGTTTGACGGCTATTGAAGCCCAAATTAGTTTCTATGAACTGTATTTAATTGACAATACCCAATCTCCTGGTCGAAATTTAGCATTCAGAACGAAAAATTTGAAAAGTGAAGCGTAGCGTAGTATGAAATTGGAACATTCTAAGGTTAATCTTGGAGGTATGATTCACGGGAGACCTCATTTCACCTCTTTCTGTTCTTTTTTTTTTCATTACTATGTCATTTTAAAGTCCATTTGGACTTTCTTAGTACTTTGTTACATAGTTTGAAGGTTTTTTTAAGGTGTTGCCTAAGCTCAGGGGACAACCCTATGATGCTCACAGCACAGCTTTAGGCGGAAGGAAATTAAGGAAGGGGAGATTGGGAAATTTTAACTTGACAAATGTTGCAAATGAGCCACAATTTTTGGCATGAACTTTTTACTGTGTCAGTAGAATTGTATCAACATTTGGTACCCAGAAAAATCGCCGTGTCCTGTGCGGGATTCGAACCCACGCCAACAGGGAAGAAATTCTGCGGACATGGCCGACTTGCAACTATTTTTGCCTTTTGATTCTTATTGTTATGTATGTTATGTACATTTGTATTGCACTCTCACTTATATTTGTAAATTATATACTTATAGAGTTGGGATATTTTATATGGGAACAGTATGAACACCATTCAACCTCACAGTGCGCACTACACTAGTTAACAGTAACAAAAACAAAAAACTTATACAAAAGGTATCACATTCCTGCATACATTTCAGCGATAATTCGTGACGAACAAGGAAATAATGCGTTTGTGGTTAATTGCCCGCGGCTACTTATTCTTATATATTCGCACCTGACCTTCAAATCTGCAGGCAGTCTTACTAGTCGTAACCTGTTGCCATATTAGACTCGTTATTTCAGATCTCCAAAATTTCACTCCAGATTCGAAATTAGCGACCTCCAAAAGCCCATATGGATTTATTTTCATGATGATCCAGAAACTCTTGAAGAAGCTAACATTTACTACCGCCATATTTGATTCGCCATGTTGAATTCTTAGGCGTTAGAGTTAAATTTGTAATCATCAGCCCCAAAAACCTATATATCTGTCATTTTGTCAACATTCCATTGACGTTTAGAAAATCTTGTCCACCATATTGGATCCGCCATTTTGAATTTAAGAAATCCGAATCTGGATCCACAATCAGTGACCTCGAAAACCTATTGTTATATATTAGGGAAGAATCGTGCACTTTTCAATTTAGATTCTTACACAAAATTACATACACTCAATACATAAATAGGAAAACTAGAAATCTATTATCACGTCTATACTATCACAGCTATATTATCACAGTTATAATGAATTCTTTGTAGTCAGTACAGGCAGTCGATTGATAGCTGCCTAGTTGATAACAACTGATTCTGTAACTTAATAAACTAGAATTAAGTAAATATCATGTGGTGTTTAATTTGTTAAATTGGATATATAACACCTATATATGCATATTTTTATGACGATCACAAAAACTCTTGAAAAAAATTTACACTTCCGACTTTAAAAAATAAAACTTTCGTGTGGCAACCCTCTGAAATAGTTGCCTGATTGGGTTCATTTTCTACTAAGATATTTAGGTTTTACTAAAGTATATATGTGCCGAATTTTATCCATCTGCGTTCTCGTTTTAGAAGAAAAATATTGATTTTTTGTTTGATCTGCCTGTAGTTTTCATATGGCAACACTATAAAGGAGTTGTCCAAATTGGCCCATTTACGGGTTGATCTTTCACCTTTAATAAAGTATCTGTGTACCAAGTTTCAAGTCTCTAGCTTAATGCGTTCTTGAGACAGACAGATAGAGGGACATCTATTAAACGATTTCTTTTCTTCTTCCATTAATGGCAATGTAGTTTATTTCTGTGTATCATGAATATTTTTATGCGTTTGTCCAAAGCTATAAACTCTACATCTAGGTTATTGCCATTGGAGGAAACTTCTGTTTGAAAGTTAATGGCTCCTCCGTAAATAGGCTGCCAGGATACCCATCCTGACATATTTTATATTCATCATTGGCATGAGAGTGCTCTTGAACCTGTCAGAATTAGAACCTAACAACCCAGAAGTCCGTACCGTTTTAGGATATTCCTGTTCCTCAGTTAGATTCTTTCTTCTATCTGCTTCATATAAAGATGAGGTAGAGCCCTCCGAACGGCTGCGCTTACTTACTAGTCAATTATTTCGCAGTCATCTTTTATCATGACAGTGTATGACTTCACACTGCTACCGTTAACTAACAAAAAAGAAGTTGCTCTAACAAGGTTTACGGCATCCACAATATGTAAACTTTTATATCATGATCTAACAAACCCGAATGTGTATATTGGATAAATTGTATTTTAATACAAATGAAATTAGAGGTAGTAATTATTTTAACCGTTTGAGTGCAGCGTATAACAGTTTTGTTCGTGAAACGAGCGCTATCGCGCTCCTCAGCACTCAAACGGTTAATAAATAAACCATATATCTTTAAGGTTCAGCCACAATCCAGCTTAAATATCTCTTAATAAACCTCTGCAATTTTGCATGTAATTTCAAAACGCTAAAAGGCAAACTCTCATACTATGGTGAACCGCACACGGTTCAATTGGATCCCCTAATGAAGTTGGCAATCAATTAAAATCTACATAACAAGCGGAAACATTTAATTTAGGATTCAGCGTTAAATGTTTGCAAAAACAGAACATGCGGAAAAACTTTAAGGGTTAGTACATCTGCTCCAAATGAAATATGTACAAAGCAAAGATAATTGCTTACAAATGCAAATCACGTAATTAAGGCCAGCTATCAGTGAAACTGACACAG
>QYTT01088885.1:5934-20588 GCA_006980735.1 Dasypogon diadema | reverse complement strand
TTTCTGTGCCATTCCTTTGCTTCGCATACTATTTCTACTCTAAAAATTGAGAAATATGAGGAGCTATTCGATACAAATAAAATTCTATGGAATTGTAATTGAAAATTTTCAATTATAATTCTATAGAATTGTATTTGTACTTGTAATTGTAAACGAAAATATACAGCTCTGAGTATACATAGTCCATCTGAGTCGATTTTCAATATCTCATTTATTTTATTTTTCAGACATGGGAATAGAGAGAAAATTCTGCGAAAGTTTTGACATTTTTTTTAATCAAAATGGTGTAAAATCTCGAAAAATCGATTGTTTACAATTTTAGCCAATTAGTACCTAAGTTAGTTTTTGGTTTTGGATAATGATGTAAAATTTGGTTTATGATGTAAATTGAAACGTGCAAATTTTCAAATATATCACAAGGATAGATCTCTATTTAAGAAGAAAACCATCTTTCAATCCATATAATTTCCATCCTTTTCAAAAATTTCTAAAAAGACCTATTTTTTGAACCCCAAAACTAGGATTCATCCAGTTACATATTTAAAATACCATGGAAGGAATTAGTTATGATTTGCCTTGCCGAATACAAATAATAAAACTATGAATAGATGATGTAGATGTAGAATATTGTCAGAAGATTATATGCTTTTTTTCACTCTAAGGCTATTTTTCACCTTTGAATGCACCGGCTCAAAAGTTGAAAAAAAATCTCTTTAGTCCTGCAAAAAAACTGAAGAATGTAATTGTCTTACCAAAACGTATCTGCGTTAGTTTTTTTTCTTTTAAGGCAAGCCACCACTAGAGGCTTATCACATTCTACTGAACTATGATTTTTGCTTGCTTTGGAATTCTGCATTGGGGTTGCAAAGGTGAATAAATCACATAAAACTAAATTTATTTATGATAAGTAAAAGGAGATAAAAAGAAGTGGCGTTTTACTACTTATTTATTACTCTTCGAATATATTAAAATATTTTTTTTATATGGAAAAGTGGCTAGCTGAAATTAATCATGCTCGGCGTGCACGCCAAACAGTGTAAGATTTTAATTCTCTAAAATTCATTTCAAGTAAAAAAAAGCAACAAAGTGTTTAAAATCTACATCACGGATACAGAACTTTATATAGATGTATATGTGTTTTTATACTAAAGGGAAAGCTCCCCCTCGTTTCCTAGTTGTTGTAGTCAATTTCCGCTAAAAGTTGAGATCCTCCATTACTTTAGTACTTTCTTTTTTCTTAAGAGGATTTCCCCGGTGGACGAATTTAATTTGTACAAAAATTTCCCTCTTTTTATTTCATATATACTTCATGCAGAAGATGCACAATCCAAATGCATTAAAGAAAGGAAAAGAAACTGTATATAATTGCATCATATACATAAATATAATATAAAGGTGTAAGAAGAAATAAAGTTTTAAACAAGCCTTAAATCACGTTTTATTGGAAAGAGATAAAAACATGTTATAAAAAAAAAAGAACAATTCTTTGAGGAGAAAAAAATCAGTTCATTTTGTTCTTTTTATTCTAAAAATGTTTTTTTTTCCTACTCCAGTTGGTGGACGAATCCGTAGTCCTCCTGTTATCGTAAATTATATGAACATGAGTAAGTTTTATATTGGTAGAGAAATTCCTATTGAAAAGTATCAGTAAAGCCCTGTGGCAGAATTTTAATTGAATGGAAAGAGGGTAGCACTTACTGTAGCAGAAAAAAAATGCCAATAAATACGACGTCTTAGTGATAATAAATTCCACAAGAACTCTTAAGACGCCATTCATATACGAAAATTAAATGTACCTTGGATAGAGTTGCATAGGAAAAATTGAAGACGGTAAGTTTTAATTGTGAATAACACAAGGACTAGCAAGTGAAGGATTTCAAAATTCACTAGTTTTGTTTCATCTTTTTCTACTATAAAAAGTACGACACCGATTTAATACCATAAGTATTTCCGTCGAACGATTATTTTATTTATTTTCTACTAGACATGTATACTATTTTTAATTTTCCGATTATTAAGCTTTAGTTATTTATGAATCTAAACATTGTTAATTGCATCTTTTAAATCTCAACCTTTCGAGATATTCCACCTTTTGTGTACTCTCTATTTTCAAATCCTCAAACCTCAATGATGTTTTTTCTTAAGAAAAATCGTTATTTTTATTTTAAAAAACAACTGGCCCAAAAATTCGTCTTTTCAAATATAAATACCAGCAATTTTGCGACGAGTGGGAGCAGAGATCAGTGACGAAACATTCAGTAGAATGTTAGTAATGCCTATTACTGAATAAACCCTCAACCACGTTCACCAGGGGCACTTTTAACAACCCAGTAGAAAATATAGCAACTGCTTTGTCTTAAGAAGAGATGGTATAACTGGTTTTTTAGATTTTCAATATTTTCGCAAGAATCAGCTGCATGAAGTGATTCGAACCCTGCTTTCAGGGAATCGAGTTAGGAAGGAGTAAAGGAAACTCTGTTTCCTTGTTTCGTTCTTTTTTTTGTTAAAAATCTGCGTCTTACGAATGGAGTAGGTAAGGGGAATATTTAGATAAACAATGACTTAGCCCTGCATCCTGATAATTCTTGATCAGTTTTGACAAAAATTTCAATTTGTGCAAGAGTTTGGTGTGCAGGAAGTTTTTTAGGAGGTGTTATTTTTTCGCTAAAATATTGTTTTTTTACCACCAACTATCATTATTTTAAATGAAGAGGAATCGGTACCTACCTAAAGTGCGTGAAATTAAATTAAAACTGTGGAAATTAATTTTAATTTTAATTTAAGAGAAGAATTATTTAAGAAGTGAATTATAAGGAACTAAAAAAGCTGTAAGTTCTAAATTAATTAATTAAGTAGATTTCGTTTTACGAAATGAGTATGGAAGGAAGTATCCGAAGGAATTTATACAGACTTATTGCAAAAGAAAAAGAAAAATTAATAAGAATCTTAAATATGTGCAGTGTGGATAACAGTGAGAGTTACGAGAATGAAAATAATAAAAATGATAACATTGATATCCGACATGACAACGATGATGATGATGACGAATTTGATCTTGAAGAGCATCATCAGAATGCCGAAAATTCTAGCGGTGACAGGATGAATTTAAGAGAAAAATTAAAAAATTGGTATGAAGAATTCAATCCGAGTAGAGCAGTTATTAATTTACTGTTAAAAATATTAAATTCTGAGGGTTTAGATGTTCCAATAAGTTTGATGGAACTTTTGAAAAGTAACAAAAGGAAAATTATCAGCACCAGGGAAATACTTGCACTTAGGTATAGAGCGAAGCACTTAAAAAAATTGTCAAGAAATGTAATAGATGAAAATACAGAATTAATATTAGATATAGGAACAGATGGGCTGGCTCTTTATAAAAGCAGTTCAGAAATTTTATGGCCCATAATAGGGAGAATTGTAAATATGTATGAAAAATACCAACGTTTTCCTAATTGGAACATATCTTGGCAAACAAAAACCGTACAATGTAGATATATATTTGCATGACTTTATTACAGAACTTAAATATCTTAAAGAAAATGGAATAATTCTTCACAATCGACAATTAAAATTAGATATAAGAGCATTTGTATGTGATGCACCAGCGCGGTCTTTTATACGCAGTATAGTTGGCCACAACTCTTTTGTCGGTTGTTGCAAATGCTATCAGAAAGGACAAAGGATCCAAAATGTGACAACATTTAGTACAATATCACATTACTTACGAATAGATAAGGATTTTTTGGAAAGGAAACAATTAGAATTTCATAAAAATATGCACCGCAATAAATAGGCATTAAAATGATTAATCAATTTCCATGATAGATTTAGGAGTGACGCGAAAAATGTTGTTATGTGAAGAAGAAAACAGCAGCTACTAAAAACCACGGTTTACAGACTATAAGGTTAGCCAGGCTTTATTTTGACATACGTGACGTCACTCTGGATACATTGTTTTGGTAGCTTTTCAATTGGAAGCGAGCAAAAGAAACGTGATTTTTAATGAATTTTTTGTGTAGTTTTTAATATAATAGAATCCGCGTTTATTTTACATGTTAATTTTTATTTTTGTACTTAATTTTACATCATTTGTTGCAAAATCATCACCATGGAAAAGCTATGAGAACAAAATATTCAGAGTGACGTCACAAAATGGCGATTTAAATTACAAACCTGGCTAACCTTGTAGTCTGTAAACCGTGCTAAAAACATTATGTCAACAAGATTAATGTTGTTAGCACCGATTATACCTAGGGAATTCCAAAGAAAACCCAGATCTTTCGATGAAATTTTAAACTGGAAAGCAACAGATTTCTGACAGTTCATCCTTTACACAGGTCCAATTGTACTGAAAACAATTGTAGATGACAATTTTTATTTCGAAATTTTATTACTACATTCAGCATATAGACTTTTGGCAACGCCTGCTACCTTCAAATCAAATCTGAGTGTAAGCAGATGAAATGCTGAAACTATTCGTTTCGAAAACTTTATGCAAGATCTTAAGAGAAAAATCCGAAGATCTTCCAAAATTTTGGAACAAATTAATAATAAATACTGTGAAGTTGGGATTATGAAAAATGAGAAGCAAAGGGGATTTAAAAAAAAAAAAATCGTTCCGGTAAAATTGTGAGCGTACAAACAGAAAATTTTTTCGTAAGTACCAATCCACAAGATAATTTCTGCTGCATACAAACTTTTGTTCCAATTAAAATTACTTCGTTTTTGGATGGAGATGAAGGATTCATCAAAGGAGTGCGACCGCAAAATTTGGAAAATTTTTTTGAGGAACCCCTACAATCGATGGGAGTGTGTACAGCCGAAATGTGTACAGAAACTGACGGAGAAGAACTTCTTAACACGTTAAGCGCGGCGCCGGTCCCCAGGGACCGGCATTTAAAAGCTTTCTCAGTACAAATGCATTTTAACATGCAATTCTCTCACGAAAGCTTTTATGCTAATTGCCGCGCTCAACGTGTTAATATTACCGCATGAAAACAATTGTGTACTGATTTCTCTTCTTCATGGATGCTGTGAATTCTAAAAACAGTATAAAATAAAATCAACTTAAAATACAAATAGGAAAATGACAGACAGTACTGATCGTGCAATTGGAGACAAAGAACTTCTACGAAGAATGAATGCTACCTTTGGGACCTCCCTTTTATCAAGTAATGAAACACCAAGTATGTACAAATAGCATTTATACGATACCTACGAACGTTTACAATTTTTCCATCCCTTTACAGATTTACTACACGAAATACAAAACTTACAGACCACAGTGAGAAAACAAAATGGAGCAGTTGGCCGAAATAAAAGTTTGTGTCCGACAACTTTTGAAAACAAATAAAAGTAAGGAAACTATACTAAAAATGTTTCCCTTAAAGTCGGCAGAGGTTCTTGCAGAATTCGAAAAAAAAATACCTGATTTAAATGAAGACGATTTGGTGAGCGTATATTTTATTAAAGGAGACTATGTTTTTAATAGTTTATTAAACGAGTTTTATAGCTTTTATTTGGCTTATTCTGATTTGGATAAGAAATTAGTAGAACTTTATTTTTCCAATTAAATCGTTTATTCAACCTTTTCAGATTGTCGCGATTCGAAGAATCATTCAGAAAGGTGGGATTAAAAAAAATATCTCACATTTGTTGGGTTCTGAGATAATTTTAAATTATAATTATGATGGCTTGCAACAAAAACAAGCATTCAAAATATATACGGGAATCAATGAAATTTTTTAACTAATCTTGTTTCCCCATATAAACTTTCAACCCCTTTTTCACCCCCTTAGGGGTTGAATTTTCAAAAACCCTAGGACACGTAATTATTTATTTATAATCGTTAACCTAAAAACAAAGTTTCAGGCTTCTAGCTCTAAAAATGACGGACTTTCATACAAAATTTTAACCCCTTTTTCACCCCCTTAGGGGGCGAATTTCCAAAAATCCTTTCTTAGCGGATGCCTACGTCATTACAACTATCTGTATGCCAAATTTCCGCGAAATCCGTTCAGTAGTTTCGGCTTTTTGGGGAAATGAGTCAGTCAAGTTTGCCTTTTATATATTTAGAAGAAGAAGATTTTTAATGAATTCAATTCATAATAACATTTATATTTAAGATGTGAATTTTAATAAATCAGAAGTTAAAGCATCCCTCCATATTTTTAATTCTAATTCCTTCTTAGGATTCTTCTGTATTCACTTCTTATAAAATATATTCATGGCAACTGATTTCTGCACTAACTCTATGAAGGCAGTTCTGCAGATCTTGATAAAAAGTGCTTATTTAACCATTTCTAAGGAAGTGGAAAATGCAAGTCTTGCCCCCTAGTGCCATCGTAGGTAAAAAGAAGAAGCAAAAGAATCAAGTCGGGAAGGTGTTCTCCTTCCTTGAGAAGCAGTGATATTCTTCTGAGCTCTTCTTTTTTCTACTGGGAAGTTACAACCTGGTCAATAAAAAGTTCTCCAAGTCATCTCCTCCCTTCTGAACAATTTTTTCACTGATCTTGACTAATCCTATTAGGGGAAGTTTGCAATGCCAGCACCAGGGAGAAATGTGTCGATCACAAAGGATTAAACTTGTAGGTATTTCATTATGTATCGAAAACAAAGTTATACCCCCTTGACAAGGTCTTTGACTATTTCTGAAATCGTTTATTATTCTCTGCATGCACCTTTGAGTTGAACTTCCACACACACACACACACTAAGACTTTAGGTTTATGTATCCTATTGTTAGTAATTTCACAAAGCCCAGATGAGTATACAATATCTCTTGAAACTCTAATTTTACAACTCGTCTGGAGTTCTGTTTGAAAACTTTCTAGTTTTGCTCTATGGAAGCTTAGGTTGCCACATAGAAATTTGCTCACATTCAGATTTTCGCAAAAGCATCCTCCAGCAACTTCGACCCCAACTGTTCTTAACTTTGTTTTGTTTTGTTATCAAACTTTTGTTGATGTATTTAGAAATAATTCAGCCAAGCAGAGAGAATGAAGTGCATTATTAATATGATTTTTTTCTCTTAATTTCATCGCCACTTTGCGCCAAGTACACACAAGTGCATTGCAGCTCTTCCATTTGAGTGATTTTATTATTAAATTATTTGCAACAGAAGTATTACAAGTGGTCCTTCAGTAGCTGTTGTCAATATCAAGTATTGCAAGTATTTTGACAAATTGATTCAAAAAAACTTCATTTACATTAATTATACATTTACGGTTGCATAGTACCAGTGAGAAACTAAACAATTATCGAGAATTTTTATAGATTTTAGATTTTCCTGAACTCTTCTAATTGGTATTGATACAAAGTTTTCGTGATACTTCAAGTTATTTCCCTCTTTCTAATTATGAAAAAAAAAAACAGATAATTGTTCGAAGTGAATTGATTTCACAAATAAGGATATGGAATTTTTGTTTTTCTATCAAAACTCGGAAAAGAATGCTATCAAAACTTGGAAAAGAATGCTGTTTTTGTTGACCGGTTTCGGGGATTAGTTGCATTTTGGTTACTGCCCTTTGATAACGTGTTTTGTGTTATTTCGGTGACTTTATCAAAAGTGTATTGTGATTTGTAAAATTAGATTTTTGTGCTCCGATTTACAATAGAACAATTTTTACTAAATAAAGAATTTATTCGAAATTAGATGCTTTATCATTTTTGGAAAAAAAAAGAAAAACAAGACTGCAACAACAGCCACTAAAAATATTTGTGCTGTACTTGGCGATTATTTGGGATGTTCACAAGTGTTAAAGATGGTTCAAGAAATTTCGATCAGGAAATTTTTTATTTGAAAAATAGCCCTGGAAGTGGAAGATCTAGAAAAGTTGACGATGTTGCTGAAATCGAAAGCAATTCAACTCTACTATCGATTGAAGAATCGGGAAGACGAAAATATTGAGAAACGAAAAATGGATTCTGTACTGGAGTCAAGGGCGCAAAAAACAATGACTAGCGAAAAATGTGGTTGGATGTAGCAACCCCCAAATCCAGTTTCCCAACAAAAAACAAAATCCTTCGAAATTCTGGAATCTGGACAAACAATAGCAGTTTTATTGTGATCAATTGGACCGTTTGACAGCGGAAATAAAAACAAAAACGTCCGTCTCTCGTGCATCGAAGACAAGTGTTCCTACAGCACGACAATGCTCGATCGCATACGCCAAAAATAACCCGTGACAAACTTGACGATCTCGGAGGGAGAAAAAAATTCGTCACCCCCTATATAGTCCAGATATTGTACCACTGATTACCACCTTTTTTAGATCTATACAGCATTATTTGGAAAAAAAATTTCGAACGAAATGGAATCATTGAATATTTTGTATCAAAACCCAGTGAATTTTATGAGCGAAGTATTAAAACTTTGCCAGATCGATGGAGAAAGATTATATTAAACCATGGAAGTTATATTTTAGATTAATATTTGTAAATTAAATTCATATAAGTACTCACATCTTTTAAAGTAAGTAAAATCCACGAAGTAAGGAAATCCTGCAGCCTCATTCACAACGAACGACAAAATCAGCTGTGGAAACTGTAGTAATAGAGAGTATCCGCTACTTCTATGGCCAATGCCTTGGTTGATTTTGAAGCAGTGTTTTTCTACTTACACCCGCAAAAGAACAAAAATCAGTTACGCTGCTAGTGCAACATATGCGTATCTATATACATGAAGCTAAAGATTTTGTCAGAAATTGGGTAAAATTTTTTAAAGAAACAAATACTTTAGTTTTTTAAGTCGAGATACTCTCTGTGGCGGATATAGCTTACTTTACTCCCGAAATAGACTGAGAAAAGGAGCCTTTGGAGCTATATGAGTTTTTTGGGTTTCCTTCTTGCCCTGAAAGCAAGAAAAGGGTAAAGTTGTGCGAAAAAATTTGAAGCTCTTATTTAAAGAGTGCTGAAGTCAGCAAGCGATAATTGTGAAAAAATTCAGACTGTCTGTAATACCAAGTACAAGGTAGCACGACTATTTTTATACCTGGTCCAATACGAACAGGGAAACTTGCGGCCTCGCCAGGAAGATTTGGACAGGGGATGTGCCAACCCATTAAGTAAGTTTTAAAATTTGTTAGGTGTAGTTAGCTGAACTATTCATGGTATAATAACAAGGAAACTGTGAGCTTGCATTTCACACGGTTATACCTTAAGAGCCTAAACCCTTTTTATATCATTTAAAGTTGTAGCAAGCTCTAATAAGACCCCTAATTGGAGCACGCTACAAGAGAAAAAATTTTTTAATTTTGATTTTTAAACCATTAATATCTATATATTTTTTTAAAGTTAAATATTAACAGTAACAGCTTACTGCTATATATAACAAGATGATAAAAATACGTATGGATTTAGTAATAAAAATTACTTATTACTTATTCTGGATTTCGTGTTTTTTTTTACTCTATTCTGATTTCGAACGGCTTCATTATAATTCTACATCAGAAAAGTTAATTATGCTGTTGTAAGACTTGCCATAATTTGCAAAAGCTCGTCAAATTGTCACTTAGCTAAATGTTATAAGTTATATACAGTGTACAGTATAACAGTTTGTAAGAGTTTTTCAACAGATTGCGCATGTTTTCAAATATTGGTCTTGGTTTCCATTTGATATGTTTTACCCCAAAAACAATCAGCTGGCAAAAACCACTTGTTTGAAGTGAAAACAATATTCCTCTAGATTTGAAATAACTGCCACAACAAGCGACAATTACAATAAATTTTTTAAACGCCATAATAGATGAAACCGTCTTTAACAGTCTACTTTATGAACCTTTGACATTGAGAAGTGAATAATAAGTGCGTGCATACCAATTTATTCCTCTATTGAAAATTCTTGGTATGTGTTTTTATTATTTTTATATGGTTTAGAATTCCATCTTTCCTCTAGAAGACGATCTTTACTGCACTTGTGTAATGCTCCTCCTCAATGCCGAAGCCTTGAATGGTTCTGTACATAATTCTTGCTGGATAAGAAAACCAACATAACTCTGGCGCTGATGAATACAACAACTTAAAAACCAGCACAAGAAGAGAAGATATTGAGATTCAGACAAAATGCATTAACCTCTTTGGAATTTCATGCTAAAACGAATGGTTAGAAGACAAACTAAAGGCAAAAACAACATGAATAGGAACAACAATAAGAAAAATAATAAATAAATAAAAAATTTGCCAGGGAAAGAGAAATAACTCTGCTGGCGTAGCATCGCGCTATAAATTCTCCTCCTTAAACTTGTTTTTAGTAACAAAACAAAGCCTCAAAGTGGAAAGTGTGGGATGCCAATGCCACTATTATGGCTATGGCTCAGATTCTCGGATATATATTTCAGTTTACTTCGAGGCGGTTTAGTTTTTCTGAGCATTTATTGCCTGAAATTATTTAAGAAAATTAAAAACATTCTCCGAATTCTTCTCTCGAGAGGGAAAATCACAAAAGTGGATAATATATTTAGCATTTGCTATCAAATTTGTTTAGAAATGTTTACGGAAATAAATTAGTTTTAACACAAGCAGGACCTACAACTATGAGGCCAATGTTTAAAAGAAAACTAGTTTCGACAAATTTTATTTAGATCTACACTAAATTTAGCTATTTTATTGCTCTTTATTTGTTTTAATTTTTTTTAATGATAAGAAAATACGTCTTTTATTGCTTACTAAGTAAGGGCTTGACTATATTATTGTTTTTTTGGGAGCTAGGTTTAAATTTATTATTATATTTTACTTGAATTTTACTGAAAACTATTAATTTCACTTTTTTGGTTAGCACAATTAAAACAAACTAGATATTTATACAATCTAAGGGGACATACCTATCATATTAATTGATCGCATCATAGGTTTCTATGTTTTACAAAGTTAACGTGTAGAAAAATAGTGCTACAAAATGCATATACCTTCAATTGTTATGTACTGTTTATTTACATAAACAAAGTGGGTCCCCTCGTTTGTACTATTCAATCCAATTCTAAACTTTATCTTAAATCTTATATAAAATGTTGTCATCGGGTACTACATACAATCAATCGAAGTAGATGTATGGATACGTTGACCTCTTGGACACAAGTCTAATTGGTATCAAAAAATGGTAGTAAAATTGAATGATTACAATCGTAACATAGTGTTCCAAAATTAATGAACAAAAGACAAATCACATGACGACCTCTACCAAACATTGGTTTAGGTGGAATTTCAAGGATGGTGAATGGAATTTTGACGGTATCGGTTCCTTCATCAGTGGTTTGTCTAAAGAGATACCGATTGCCACTGCACAGTATAATATGCATTTCGCTTCGGCGAGACCATCGTTAAGATTGCACTCTTTGGTATAAGTCGAAGCGTGAGAAGAGAGTCCTGCGTCCTATTTATAAATAAGATCGGAAATTGTTAATATTATCAAAAGATGAATCATGATTGAGGCGTGAGGTGTTCGGAATTACATAGCTAACTTTACAAAATCCGGTAAACTTAGATTGCTTCGCCATGGGTTCAAAATGAATAATTACAGGTTGCTTAAAGTTACCCTACAAAGAAAGCCCGAAAGTTACCCTACAAAGAAAGCCCGATAATAGAACATCGTTTGCGGTGGTTTGGCAATTGGAAAGAGGATTTTCGTACGTTGCATGCTGTAAACTGGCGAGGATGTACGCAAAAGTTATGGAGGCTACTAAAATCCTGCTAGGGTCACCATTAAAACATTCGCTGCCAGCTACGAGTATACATGTAAAGCTTTTAAGCTCTCTCTTACGAAATGTATTTTTACATAAACTTTTCTCACGAAAGCTTTCCTACTAATTATGGCATTGAATGGGTTAAGGTGTCTGCACGTCGAATCATGGACGGTCAGTGGTATCCGGTCACAATAACCCACATTGTTATTATTGTTGTACTGGAAGTACAGCAGCAAATGCACGGTAAGCATAGCTATACCATATTATTTAAAAAAATTTTCGCAAATTTAAAAATAAAGATGTTCTTTAGAAATTATCACAATTTTGTTTAACCATAATATCGGGAATAATATATCTCATAAACATCTTCTGCTGAAAGCCGTGGCGAACGATGGGAGTTTTACAGTGAATCAAAAAAAAAAGATGTAAGTGAAAATCAAGGTGGATAAAATCATTTGTTTATTTTTAATTTTTAGAGAACTATTATTTATATGCCGCCTTATAAGCCTACCGTAAAGGACCAGTAATTTTGTGTACAATTTTTAGCCTGGAATATCTTCTTTCAAATAGTTTTATTTTTGAAAATACATCCCAAAGCGCGCAAATTTTGCACCTTTTTGTTCCTTTGAAGGGGTGTTTCAACCCTCTTAAACATGACTACAGCAGATAATAGAAAATGTGGCTGGCTTATTTTTCAGTCCCCTATAAACGGAGATTGTAAAAAATTCAAATTGTGTTTGTGACCCGCTCATGGCTCTCTTCAAGTATTGAGTCCGCCCAAATATGGATTGACTGAATATGCTCTTAAGATCTTTTTCCTATATTTTTGTTTACTACATTTTAATCTACATTTGAGCGAACTTAGGTTTTGAGTTGAACCTAATATATATCAAAATTAAAAAAAAAAAAAAAAAACGGAGGTGAACATCTGAAGATCTTTTCTTCTTAGTGAAAGTGATTAATTTCCCAGCTGTATATTTTCGTTTCTACCTCAGAAAGTAACAGTGTAGGTAAGCACATATCTGATTTAAACTAAAGAGGAAAATTGGAAGAATTTGTAAAGAGGAGAAAAAAGAATGTGTTAACAGTGCATTTTGGCGAGAAATTTAGTAATTTAAATGTATTTCTTCAAAACTTGCTCGCTTTTTCAAATAATATGAAATTTCATAAAAAGCTATAAGAAAAGGAAAGAAAGAGTTTAGGGATTATTAAAATGTACTATTAATTCTCTAACCATTAACATCCAATTATTTTTAATAGGATACATGTGTAAATGCAAAAAAAAACTTAAAAATATCTGAACAATATAATAGCCAGCAAATTAAATGCAATATAAAGAATTAATTTAGGTTTTTATCAAGCCATCCGCGACGTTCCCTTTTTGTTTGAAAAGGAAATCACTTTGCGCCAAACTGCACGCAGGCTCAGAAGGTGGAGGTGGATCGCACTAGTTGACCTTAGCTCACCAGGGGGAAAATATATGCGATTCAAATTTGAATCTGGCGGCAATCTAGTTTTGGTTCGGACGCCATGAATTTTAATGGATCAAGTCCACTGAACTAGCGCAGAGAGGGTCCATATTGGATTCAAAGTTGATTCTAGGCTGAGCGGGGAACAGTGGAGAGACACTTCCTGGTTAGAGAGCGAGGCGAAAAGGCTGCAAGTGAGAAGACGGGATAAAAGAAGAAAAGTGATTAAAAAGAAAATTTTTTTTTTGCATAGTGGAACCTGGCGGACGAGTTAAGTTTTTTTTTCTTATTTATTTTATTTTATTTTTTTGAGTTGTGGTTTTTCACACCTTGAGAGTTGAATTTAATTAGATTGTGCTTGGTAAAACCAATAAAGACAGTGATAGTGGAACAGTGGTGTCGGATTAATTTGAGTTTCGTCATATCTCCTGAACAAAAAAAGAAAAAAAAAAATCAAGTGGCGCCCAACTATTCTCCAATATACCTGCCCCCTTTCCCACTGAAGCTACAAACCCCTTTCGCATCAGGTCAGCGTAACAACTCGTAATTGTCAATTTGGACAAGGGGAAGCCATGAAGAGCTGGACGGTTCAAACTATGTACTTTGTAAGATATTCAATAAGAATACAAAAGCTTATACATTTCCGTAGTGAATATTTTCAGGAATGAATCATTGTTATCCTGGAAAAGGAGTTTATCTTGAAAACAATATACATATATCCATTCAAAAAGAAACCGTTTTGGTTTTTTATTTATTAACTCTACCACAGTGTATGCGGGAATTTTAGAACCCTAGCCCATTTTCAAACGAAACTTACTCATAGAGCAACTTAAATTTCCTCACTAAAAGTGTAAAGATAATAAATATAAGAGGCACCCTTATGCGTCATCTCACGCGATATTGAAAGTTTTTTCGTGTCTAATCTGCAAGCAGTGCACATCAGAAACCGGCGTGGGGTCCTAAAGAACCTCCGTATATTTTTAAAGGTAAGTGGAATCCGAAATTATAGGCAATATAATGTCTTTATGAATTGTCACATTTCTAGCCAAAAAATGCATGTTCAAAGTCGTACAGTTTATTTATTGAAATAACTTCACCTTTAAACATTTTTGTTTTTTAGAAAAGCGACTTTTTTTGCGTTGAGTGTAAATGGCAATGATTGAAATAAAATATTTTTTTTTGAAATATATTTTTCATATGATATTGAAATATGTTTTATTTCACAAGTAGAATATCTCTTCCATCGTGGAATCTCGTGGAATAAAAAATACTAGCTCATTTTTCCAGATTTCCCCATTTTTTTGTTCTTTGCGATACCTCAATATCATATACCGAAATAAATATCGATACTGGAAAGGCAAAGTGTTATAAGCGACATTTTTACCAAAATCGAGTTTTTAACACGTTCGTAAAAATTACGATAGTGTCTACATTTTGATAAAATATCAAATGAAAATTAGCGATACTTAAAGTTCTATACAAGTTTTAAATATGTCACAAACGACAG
>QYTT01088884.1:27692-46243 GCA_006980735.1 Dasypogon diadema | reverse complement strand
GGTAACTGAAAAGCTAGGAGAACACCATCCTAGCTATTACGTAACGGAGTAGGAGAAAACCATACCATACTCCACAATCTACTGGACTTCACGTCATTCTTATACCATTAAAATTAAAATTTATTATAAAGGTTCAACAAAATCACAATTCTCTACTCAAATAATTTTAGGCTAATTTCTACGCGAATAAATTGAAAATATAAAATGGGCAAATCGCACACACTTCAAACTTAGTGCGATTTACTCACCCCAAAATATATTTAAAATCACTTGAACCACTTGAACTCGAAATCCTTTGCTCACTCTACTTTACACGCTGAATGGTCACCAACTAATGTTTATACGAAATCTTTGTTTCCTCCAAGTTAGTTCGCTATGCAAAGTTTTATTCATTCAGGTGCACAAAGGATTTTCTAGGAAATTTCCAGTTCGTAGAGGTCTAGACCATGTAAGTATGCATCCCTCATAAAATCATAGCATCCGAGCTGGACAGATTTATAACTTACGTATTTTTAGAGAATTTATCTAGACAGATCAATCCGTTCAAGTTCATTTGCCCATATATGCCACGAACTAGTTTACTGACCCAATTTTCCTTGTCTTCACGTTTCTCGCGACCGTTTTTCTTCTCCGGATTTTCTAACATTTTAATTTTACTTCGGAGTTCGGTTAACGTTTTGCGCTCCGACACTCTTAAAATGCTTATAATTGTCTCATCACCTAATTCCGATATGATATAGTTCATGATAGCTTTGTCACTTAGCTTCACTCTTTTCGCCGTTGCACTAATTTCGTAAAAGTAGTTTTCCACGCATTCTTTAGGATCTCTCTTTGACAATTTTTGATGCACTTCTGACTCATCATTGTTCGTGGGGAAACTCTTCACTATTTCGTCTTTGAATTGGGTCCAAGTGGTTATCTCGGCCTGTTTAGAATTGTACCAGAACCGTGCAGCTTTCGATAACCTACTGGCCGCGTAGAGAAGTGTTGCGCGATCACCCCACTCATACACTTGCTGGAGGTTTTGGATGTTTTCCACCCAGTCCTCCGCCCTTAAATTCATGGGATTTGCAGGATTAAACTCCGATATCAATTTGGCAATTTCCGCAAACCTCACCGTAACAGCAGCACTCTCATTCACAACACTTAAAACGTTCTCTCTCTCGGTTAACTGTCTTAGTAGCTCATGTTCACGTTGTAGCAGTTCATTTTCACGTTTTCAAAAGTTCTGACTCCTTTTGAATCACACTTGGTACACCTGATGGCTCCATTTTTTTTACGATTCACTCCTTTTCACAATGTACTTACGAGCATGAACGTTCTATCCCACTTCTGAAAAACTGTTGACAACTTGCCCACGCGCCTTCTGTGATAGTCAGAATAAGACTAGATCTCTTTCTCCAAGCATCACGCCGGCAAGCTGGATATAAATGGTTTTAGAAGGAAAAGGTTTTTTTATGACGGTGCGTTACCCTTAGCAGGTAGGTTTTCTTAGCTAAGAATATGCACTTCAGGGCGTCGCTGAGTCGCCGCCAACTATACTTCTGGCGACATGAACCTGAAAACGTTGCCGTTTTTCGTCAATGCTAACATTAGGTAGATAAGTTATTATGTTGCCGTGCGATTGCCAAGTCACTATATTTATTATAGAAATAAACATGTCTAATATTGATACAGTCACTAAACTAATTAGGATTAGGGACTTTCATGAACTTACAATTATGGTATTGATGCTATGAAAACCCCTCGTATTAAATTATGGGGCGTATTAAGGCCAATTTATATTACTAAAACTTTGCAAGGTAGCAATGCGAACGAGATATATAAAACTACTATGATGAAATATGAAAAAGGACAAAACTTATTTTCAGATAAAATATATATAATCAAGTTATATCCGCTCCCAATGCAATGAAACGGCGCCTTAAGTGAACTCTTGAGGGTCTGTAATTAAAAATTGTCTGGCTAGTGAACAAATTTTCGCTTTTTAAACGTTTTAACACACTTGCTATCAGCATATTTCTTTTTAGTTATAAATTTAATATTAGATTATATATTAAACGATACAACAATAATTCTTCACTCTATGCTGCACACTATTCTGGGATTTTCTTCCCTCCAAGAACTGTAAGTGCTTTCTGCTAAGAAGATGCACCAGCTCTGATAAAACTAATCACTGAAGTACAGCTTCACTTTTACTTTGTATTTTTATTAGATAGCTGGCAGATTAGAGGCCTGACCGTTTGTTGGGTGACACTCTAACTCTAATGAATTTAGAAGTTTAACACTAGAACTACCGAGCTGCTTAAAACAAGGATAGAAATAATATGCTGAATAATGTAACTGAAAGAGAGGCTACCAGTCAAAATGACTGGCTTGGTAGTTCTAGTGTTAAAGAACACTATCCACTATAGCAACTCTGTATATTGAACCTCTCCCTTGCTAATTTTCTAAGAGGAAGAATCGGTTAAAAATTGAAAGCAAATTACCCAATCAGAAAATTCATTCAGTTAATACATAGAATGCAAATGCCATACGCTGTTTCTGAAGACGACCGAGGAAGAGGACTGCTACATGTGTACTCTATTCAAGTCAAGATATCTGTTGCTAGTTGTCGCACCGTACGATTAATTTTTATAATATTGTTATATCGTTCGATGTCTCCCAAAATAAAACACCAAACTTTCACCAAACTTTCGTTTATTATTATATAGTTCAGAAGGGTTAAAGAAAGAATTTTACTAAATACAGTTTTCCTCGACTTTACAATGGATTTCACTAAGTTCAATACACAATACAATAATTTATTCTCAACGTTAAATAGATTTCACTAAGTACGATCGACTTCACGACACCACTTGTTAACTGTTGTAATTCTCAAGGTACTCTAATTTTTACAGATTCATGAAATCTTCTTTAAGGTAACGACGGAAGTCAACCAGCCGCTAGGTCATCAAAATTTGTAAGAATTTTCAAGTTAACTTGATAGCGGTGAGAATAATGAACTCGTTACTAGATTGGGTCAGCGAAATTTATGTGGAAAACAGAAATTAAAGGAGTTTTGTAAAATGCTGACTCTGCTGAGAGAGCGAATTAAAATTTAGGGCGAATGATGAAATTAAAATTTATCAAGAAGATATGCGGGAATATAACAATATCCTTACAATATTAATAAAAGTTCCTAAATTTTTTTAGAGTACTTTAAAGCCGATAATCCGTCTTATTTTTACGTAATTTACTAGTTTAGACTTTTTGTACATTGTTTTCAATTATATTTGTTTCTACATCCCCAACTATTTAATTAAAATAGCTCGCACAAGTTTCTTCGGCAATGTATATTAAATTATACTAGTTAAGTGTCCAATAGCTTTTATAAACAAATAATAACTTACCATGGATGTAGTCTTCTCGGTGGAGAACATTACATTTAATCAATTATTACACAGTCGCAAGTTTCGTCCATTTTATTGTATTTGTTATTCATTTAAGGCGTAATTAGCTTAAAACAATTTGTTGCTCTCAAGCTTGTTGTTAATTCGAAATGAAAACTTATTTATTTACATGTTCAACAAAACTGAACCGAATTTTTAGAAAACAATGATTATGTGCAAATAAAACTATTTTCTAACAATTGCAAGTTTTTTTTTCTTGAAAAAGAATCTACATTAGCGCTTTGGAATTTTTATTTACGACTAATAGCATCAGTATTGTAATCATTTTAGAGCATACGATTTTGATAAAAGTAAAAAAAAGTGTTAAAAGCAGTAAGGCGTTTGAAACAGTGCACTGTCAAATCCAAGGCGTGAATTTTGTTGTTGAATTCAATATATATTCATATTCATTAAGAAGGACAATAAATTTTACTTATTACATTCAGCAATAACACATACAAAAAATGTGAAGAAAAATAAATAATAATGAGTTTCCCTTCTAACCCAGAAGGCGCACTTCTCAGCATGGAGCCGAGAACTATTTACCCATCTTCGCAATAAGCGTTCACACATTTCGAGGAACGTGTTAAGATTGGGCTCCCCTACAAGCATGCAATACAAGTAACTGTTAATAGGTTAAACAATTAACAGGACAGAAGAAAATACAAGACAATGAAATTAGTGACAAACAAATCTCAACAGGACCATGGGTATAAATGAACACAAAACAACCCAAAATTGCCGATGCATAACATACAGACACAAAGTCACAGAACCATGTGAAGACGACACTTAAGCATATCCTTAGAAACACTCAGGTCGAAATGCTCTCCAACGCGGTTAACCTCCATGCACATGCGATTAATGGGCTCGTGCTTACCGTGATTAGTTCTGGAGAATTTAACCTGCAAAAGGGGGACATCCCTCAAGCAACGATCATTAGCTCTAAAGGATACCCTGCCTCGGAGCTCCGCAGAATCGATACGCGTGTTCAAGAGCTGGTGAACAAAAACTATATCGGCAACATTACGACGTTGCTCAAGGGTAACGATACCAATAAGATTAAGGCGGGCAGATCATTAAGCGCAAGTCTAATGACTAGAAAACTCCCTGGACCAGCAAGCCACAAAACCAAGCATAGAGTTACCTCTATTAAGCACATAATTAATATGGGAAATGAAGTCAAGCTTCTGATCGAGCTTTACCCCAAGGTCAACCACAGACTGCACTCGAGGGATGATGTTCATGGCAAATCTGTAGTCATAGCCGATGGTATTGCGTTTTCTAAAAAACGACATAACCTCACATTTATTTATGTTGAGCTCCAAGTTTTTGTGTCCACACCAATCATAGAAAACATTTAAGTCTTCCTGAAGAGAATTACAATCATCAATGTCGCTGATAAAGGAGAAAATTTTCATATCATCGGCGACCGGCGTAAATTAAGACTTTGGAGCGCCTCAACAGATGCACAATATCGTTAATGGAAAGTACAAAGATAAGAGGGCCAAGATGACTGCCCTGAGGCACACCCGTAGCTCTTATGATTCTAGAATGAAGGCCACGAAAAATCACCTGGTATGTTCTGTCAGATTTCACATACCACAGACCTGATATTAGCAATTTGTAGTTTTGGCCCCTAGCAAGTTATATTTAACAAAATTCGCGAGCTGTAATCCATCATCAGTAAATTAAAGGGAATAAAATAAAGAGCAGTTCTGTAGGGAATTGGAAATAAAAGGAAAAATGGGGAAAGTCCTAAGAAGCAACAAAAAAATTGTGCAAAATCGAAAAGACTATACGAGGTAAGTTAGTGACGATTGAGAAACAGAAAGGTGCCAATTCTAAATTACAAATCGTAAGTTCTGATAGACAAAATTAAGTGTTCCAAGCAGAGGTGAGTGGTAACGGAATCTCGTAATGGGTCTATTTCACCCTGGTAAAAAGGGAGAACTTGAGGATACCTCGACCGTTCGCCTCAATTAAGAAAATTTTAAACCCGTTTCATTCTCCTGGGTATATGGCAAGGACAATTGGGATACGGGAAAAACTGAATAAAATTTATTATGTAAGCGGGTTCCTCGGCAACTTGTATTCCGTAGAGTTAGAAGAATGGAGTCGCCAAATGCCGAAAAATCATAAGCATTTCCTCTACATTCGCAAAAGTAATTTCTCCATGCAGCTGTGCCAGTGGCGGCACTAGAAATTAGTGCCTGGCGATGATCCCCTTATGTTTTATATATCTACATTTTATCATCCACCACTGGAGTTCAGGGGTTATGAGAAAATCTGGATTTGAGAGAATGTAAACAAATGACACTGGGAAATTAACTAATTGCATTTTCATAAATTGTTTTATTTTTGTATCCATAGTATCAAGGCGCTCTACCATTTTGTTTTAAAATAGAACGTTGCAGAAATAACGCGTTCGTTTGAGAACTATGCAGTATGCTATGCAACTCAAAATTCCGATCAAATATTTTTCTTTCAATAAGTACCATCCGATTCTCGACTTATTCACTCACATTTTCTGAAATCAATATCGACTCGTGTTCGATCAAATCAAACAAAACAACCACAATACATCAGGTTCGTTCGTTTCCTCAATTTATTCCCTGTTAAACTGGGTCCATCACCTCTTGTATAAATATTGAAAGGAAATATTAAGAAAAACACTGTAGTGCGTTACAACTTAGCTTTTATTATTAAAATGATATCCTTTCTCTACAAACACTACATGAAAACCATGTTGGATGCAATATAGGCGGTCACAATTCGACTATTTAACAAACACGAAGTTTCAAACTTACTATAATCTGACATTTCAACAGAATCACCCTGTTATACACATTTGTATGTATTTTAAGATCGTTGGGGAATATTTTGGTGAATCAAAAATTCGTCGAAGGCAAACCACAAATTACATTCTTTCTTGTATGTTTTATTTCAATACCAATAACAACACAGAACACTCACGTGAGCTTTTTTTAAATTTGTCTGGGTTCTCCACCAATTTTAATACTTTGTTTGAATCATTTTTGCAAGCATCTTAAAAGTACGTAACCGAACTGAAGTACTTCCAAAATAACGAAAAGTAATATACTTCAATTTGAACTTGTACATGTTGCTACAATCAGCACTTACAACTGGTTCTGTCTAGCTTTGTGTCCTACCTTAGCTTAAATTATATACTATAGTCGCTTTATATTTTACATAATAAGATCTAAAGTTTAATTCTGGACCGTATGTGAGAATAACTAAATGTACAGGGTGCTTTTGAGGGAGCATGTCAGGCGGTTCAATTGACTTACAAGCAGTTGCACTCTTCTTACATCCACTAGACAAGCCTTACCTTCTAAGAACAAATGGGAAGCATACCTTTCCAAATGATACACGTATTAAGCATTACATTGACTTCTTCCTAATTTCCAATTTTCCTACGATTATTAATTGACTGGGTCAGAGAAATCTTCTATTCGCGGCTCTAAAAGAAAAACAAAAAGCCTGCAATTCAGAAACTACTACCGCTCGCCTTTTCGCATATTCTACGTATTTATATTTGATCTATGCTCGTCAATATCATAGACGATCGCGCTTAGAACAAATCAACGCCCTTAACGCATCCCTCAAAGCACTTTCAATTCTCAATGCGGTAGAATTATTTACATAATTAACATCTGTATTAAGGAAGACTTTGTGACTTTATTGTTTTAAATAATTCTTATAATCTTAAAAGGAATTTACGTAAATTCTGCTTACGTACAAACACTACGTTCACTTAAATAAACATTCAGATTTCAGATACAGAGAGTACTTCGATAATGAATCGAAATTATAGAGTTTAATTTTTAAATATCATTCAAATCGCTAGGAAGAAGCTGAAATGTACAAAAGCAATTATTTATGATACTGATAAAGGTTGGTGTAAAATTCTACGATTCTACTGGCATATTTTGCTTTTACGGTGATGCAAAAGCTCACGGGATACCCTATGATGCTCTAAGCACAGCCTCGGCAGGAAAATGGGGATGTGGAGTAAAAGGAAATTGGGAGCTCGACGGCTCGATGCACGGGTATTACGCATGAGCACTAGGTCATATGGAAAAAACTATCTCTTGCATCGATCAGAAAGCCCAAGCTCTTCATCACATTCTTTGCAATAGCGAAGATGTGGTCGGTCCAAATAAGATTGTTGGATACATGGACTCCTAAGATGTTCAAATTGGGAGAGTTAGAGATACTAACCCCAATAACGAAAAGAGGAGGAGCGGGGTTTGGAGATCTTTTAAGGGAATTCAGACAACTTTGGGTTTTGGATACATTAAACTTGATGCGATTCGCCCTGTCCCAGGCATTGTTTAGTGATCTAAACATGCGTGCTCGATTAATATCAATGGGATTGCCACAGCAGCCAACCAATGACTCAAATGAGTACGCGAAAGCAAGGGTACTGTCATCTACAAAACTGTAAATTGAATTGGAGGTAAGATATAGGAGATTATTAATGAAGAGCAGGAAGAGAGCGGGGGACAATACAGAGCCCTAAGGCACACCGGAATTGATGTTGTAAGCGTTAGAGATGACACCGTCCATGGTAACGCGGATGGTAAGGTCAAAAAGGAAACTACCAATCCAAGCAAGAAATTGGATAAGATTGTTTGCCTCGAGATATTTTATCAATTTTCCGTTGATAAGAGTCAAAAATCTTTGCCAGAATCGAAGTGATAGCTATTGGTCTACAATTGGAGGGATGCCTCTCCCTTCTTAGAAACTGGCTGAACCTGGGAGAGTTTAGAATATGATAAATGAAATATTTAGGAAGAGGCGCAGTCCTTCAGAACCTGGAGCAATATAGCATCATG
This sequence comes from Dasypogon diadema, assembly GCA_006980735.1. Taxonomy (NCBI): domain Eukaryota; kingdom Metazoa; phylum Arthropoda; class Insecta; order Diptera; family Asilidae; genus Dasypogon; species Dasypogon diadema. The sequence goes on along the minus strand of QYTT01088884.1, from coordinate 37,950 downwards.
TCCAGTGGTTTTAGACCCGTCAATACATATCCGCAAAAACTAAAAATCTCACGCGTGCGGAATTGAAGCGGTCGTTGGACGGTGTTACACGCGGAGGGAAGAGCCGGTGGTGCTTGCGTGGTAGGTGGAAGGTAAGAAATAGCAGCGAAAGCGGCAGTCCGTAAATACATTCCCATTATGGTTGAGGGGTGGAATGAAAGAGGAGGTGAAATTACTTTTGACGGACTTAACAAGCGACCAGACACCTTTGCTACCTTTAGGGCATGCAAACACCCTTATTCTAATGTTCTGGTCGAATTGGAAACTGCTAATGATCGATTTGTATTTATTGCGAGCTTCTTTATATAAATCTGCCTTGGTTTTCGGGGTACTAATTTGCCTTGTAGGCTCGAAAAGCCGCTTGCTTGCTCCTCATAGCGTTCAGACAATCCTCTGTATACCATGAATTCATTTTCGTTAGGCAATCTCTGGTTCTGAGGAAGGGTTACGAAGTGCTAGAAGCTCTTTCTGGCTATCAGTGCAAACGCAGATATCCTTTTGTCTCTATCTTTTGTTAATAATTTACAGGGTCTCGTGTAAAGTGACATAAACCTTAATTCTGTGGGATATTTCAGAAGTTTACATTGAATGTCTGGGTTTAATACTCTTATGCCCGTTTTTTTAGGTTTAGCAGTGTCCACATTGCTGCTCATTCCACTGACCTACATTTTTCAGTCGTTGAGTTATCTTCATTGCCTCGCTTTAATATTTATGAAAATTATTAATATTGATGAAAAATTTCAGCGGCATATTATGTGCTGCAGCTAATTTGGTGTTTATAGCATGCACCACGCAGATTGTCAAGAGGGGGCTCTGTGGGCGTGGGTTCGACTCTTGCAAAGGGCGCAATGACTTCTCTGGGTACCAGTGGTTGTAGCAATTCTATTGTGGAGAATTGTACTTGCGAAACCACTGAGATGTTGCAGAGTAGAAAATTCATGAGAAAAATTGCGGCTCACTTGCAACATTTGTAAATTTCCCAATCTATTCTTCCCGAATTTCCCTCCGCCGCCCGAGCTGTGCTGTGTGAATCATAGGGTTGTCCGCTGAGTTTAGCCAATACCTTTAAAAAATCATTATCTACTTCTTAGTATAAATTAATAATCTTCGCCTATATTGAAGCCTTCTTCAACAGTATATTTAAAAATTTCGATTAAAAGGTTATAGGATTAAAAAATCATTCAAGAGAAGTGTATATAAAATTATATGTGACTAAGAAGTGAATAAAAGTCTGCAATTAATGTTGAATTGATCTCGAAACATTTTGTTGCAATAAACCTCGCTATCATCGGAATCCTTTAAAAAATTACAAAAATGAATGCATTCTATGAAATTCTATACCCTTTTAAGCTCGAAAAATATAGTAAATAATGTAGGATAGCCGCAATACATATCTACAAGGGCGGAATATTGTTCATTAACATGATTTGAAATATTGAAGACAGTTCTGAAACGAAGAAATATTACTTAGTATTGCTTAAATTGTTTACATAATTAAAAACCTCAAATTGGTATGCAACTATGAAATGCTAATTGTTTACTAAAAATTTTTATTGCAAGCTACACATAGACGAAATGTTACACGGAACATTGCGCGAATCAAAAATAACAACTACAATCTGAACTGAATTCAAGTTGAATATTGAGTACTTTATACAATATACATTCATATAGTGGAATTAAATAACTTTTAGGCTTTAAGTAACACTTTTTATATATATTATTCAGTTACATACGACTAGTTAATACCATCCTTACGTAGCTACAATATGATTTGTTGTTGTATAATATCATTCTTACAGATAAGTCTTCTGGGTATTTTTATTCTTTAGTTTCATTGCTTTTGTTCCTTTACTGTTTCTCATACTAAATTTAACTATTATTTTGAATTATGAAATGAGAATGAATGACTTAAATAAATAATAATAATAATGATTGATGGACACCTATGTGGATATAAACATTTCTGAGCTTATAGAAGGAAATGACCTTCTATATGTCCTTCTGGACAAGTGCCCAATTGATTCTACTGCTAAGTGAATGTGTTTTAATTAAAAGAGGATGGCTTAATTATATATATATATATACATACATAAATGAAGTCTATATATTCTCGTCTTTCAACGAAAGTCGATTCTTGTTTCGATTTTTTTCCACTTTAAACATTCCTTTAAAATATAATTTTTTTTTTGTGTATAAGAATAATTCTCCTTTTGTCTGTTATTTTAAAGTTTATTCCTCTCGGTGAAAACTCAAGAATCGATTTCATAAATAATTCGATGGGTTTGAGTACATTTTACGGTTTAACAACTTATATCACTTTTCATTTGAATTTTATCTATACATAATTTCAATTATATTGAAATCGATATGTAATAGGTATGTACTTTATTACTGAATGTATTCAGCGTTGATGACATTGAAAATAAAAGAATATACAACTCTAATTAGGAAAAAATATGACAATTAGTATATTGGAAGAAGTGGATAAAACGTTGATATTTAATGAAAAGAAGTGATATACCATGAAAAATACAAGTATTATTAATTTTACAGCAAAATGGTAATTTGTTATTCATTACAACAATATGCAAAAGTTAACATTTCCGCTACATTTTTTTGAGACTCTCATCAGACCAAAATAAATACATTATTACATCTTAACAATATCAGTAAGCTTCAAAATCGCTTTACAAAGGAAAACCCGTGATACTTGACCTCACAGTTTGTCTTGCGTTTGTTGGTTTTCTGGTTTTCATGTTTTTTTGTAAAGATTTTTTGAGTTTTCTGACAGTGCCAAGATATAATAATGAATGTCGTTTTTTTACTCATCAGAACAAAAATAAAATGTGGCCGAAACGTCAACTTCTGCATATTGTTGTAATGAAAAATAAATTTGTGTTCTGAGGATAATCGTCGGTCTGATTCAACTATTCCATTATTATTAATTTTATCCATTCGCTTATTAACAAAGAGGCATTCGTTAAGCAAAGCATATTGAGAGCTTATGGTGAATGTCCCCTTCTCCCTCGATATAAATGCTTTGAAATGAACTCATGTTAGTTAATATTCGATGATTTGGGTAGGAGCTTCGAAAATATCACTGAAATGGTATCTTGCTTGAAATCTGCTGTTCGTAGCATGAGTCTACAAATCAATGGAAATAAAACTTTCAGTTTCTTCAAGACATAGATCTGTAAACCATCTTCGAATGGGAAGTTGAAACTTTGATCGATTTCGATCTTTTGCTTCAATTACGGCTCTACTGAGATCTAGTTTCCGGTCGAGAAAATTGCTTATTTTCGTTCCACTGAAACAAGAAATTTTTTTTAAATTTTAAAGGATGGAATAGCTAGCAAATGCGACAAGATCGATGCCTTATCGTCAGATCGAAACCGTGTTCGGAGAGTTTCCCAAAAGCAATTTCCCTAAAAACTATGTAAGAAGATTGGTTTTAGGGAAATTAGTTTTGGAGAAATTGATTTTTGGAAAATTGCTTTTGGGAAATTCTCCGCAAATCGATCGAAACACTCCGAAAACTTTTTTTTATATGCTAACAATTAACTAGCTATTCCATCGTCTAAAATTTTCCAAATTTCTTGTTTCAGTGGAACCAAAATAAGTGAAATATATTTCGTATTTTTGATTTTAAATCAAAATGTTCCACCAAGAGTTCTCCGGCTTTTCTGTTAAATACATCTAAGGAACAAATTTGCCGAATGAATGTGAGGCCATCTACACACGGAGCTACTCAAAATAAACGGAACTGACTTGTGACTTGAATCACTAAGCAGTTACTAACTCATTAGTGACGTGGATCCCGCCACGAAGCTACTCAAAAAAGACGGAAATCAGTAGTTTTTTTAGTGAAATCGTGGAAGGACCATCAACATCTTTAACCCATCTTCAAAATCACACACAAACTGAGCAACTGCAGTTACTTACTAGTGACTCGGCAGTCGAGTTCCGTAGAGCTAATCACTAACGGGTTGGTAACGCGTCGTGTAACCTATCGTTTCTTAGAGCTCAAAGGCGTCGGTCTTATTTGAGGAAAGCATAAAAGCGTTAGGCATATTAGAGACTCCATTTGTGGTGGCGTTCGAGATAATACTGTTGAGTTTCGGTGAAGAATACGCCATGAGCAGAGTGATTTGTTTGAAAGTTCTGACATAAATTATGTTCAAACTTGTCCTCATCGTACCTCATGGAACCAAGAAGGCCTTGAATAAGATGGCCGGATGATGTGGAAATGAACCAAATGCAGCCCATACACGTTACGATCTGCTGTACAACTTGTCCGAATTGGACTTGTAATCGTATCGTGTGTAGGGCTACTGTCCATCTGGTTTTCAAGATCGTCCAACGGCTGGATGAAAATCAAATTGTTTTAATTTTTTGAGGGCAGGCCTTGAGGTTGTACTGCAGATTGTATCGTGTATGGTGAAGTTGTACAACGCATTGTATCAATTGCTTGGAGCGTGTGTAGTAAAACATCCAACAAGATGTCAAACCAAGTTGTACTGCAGATGGTAGCGTGTATGGGTCGATGGTAGGGCATTGCGTGTTGCCAATTGATGGCATTGTACTATGGGCTGTGATGTAGAGAAGTGATTCAGACGGCTAAAACCCCAAAACGTTAATATGGCAATGATGGCGATCATGATGTGTTCTTCAGAAGTAGTACGCTTTTCGAAATTTTCTCGATTTTGGCAAATTTCAATCAAATAAAAAATATATATTTTTGTATATTTTTAAATAAAAATAATATTAGTGTCTTCCCTAAAACGTTCTTCATTTCTCTATTTGAAGATACTACTATAAAAGAACTGTAACAATGCAATTTTAACTAAAGAAAAAAAAAAAACTGAAATGCTTAGTTGTGAGTAAAATTTACTCATCATGCTACAATGTGTATTCAAATTGTATAATATCAGTTTCAGATTAGTGAGCTAATAAGAGAGGTATATCATCACTTTTGGGAGTAACTATATATTTATAAAGTTCTGAGCCACTACTCTGTTTTCGTGTTTTATTGAAATGAAGAGACTTCCCCTTCAACTAGCTCAATGGAAACCATGACCCCTATGTATTAATGTGAAAAGAATGCTTTTGAAAACTATCTGAAGTGGTATTAAAAACTGTGAAGTGTGGTTTGAGGTTGATTTATAGTAGAAATGTGTTCTAGTACACAAAGGTATTCAAGATAATTCGCGTTCGAGAGTTATCACAACAAACGAACACTGTCACTTACCCTTAGGCGCCATTCACAGAAAGATTTAGCTATTTCGAAATTTTCTTCCATTATTATATTATTACCAACATTTTTTCTTTAGAAAAGAATAATTGAAACTTGATTGTAAATTTTTTCACTTCGGCCACATCAGAAGTAACTTAATATACTAATTTTCCGTTAAAGTGCTTGCAAAAGACAGAATTGTATATCCTAGTACAATTATTTTGGAATACATTCAGTGTAAAGTCATGACCAAATAAAATAGTTAAGAACGATAACTCAGACAACATTAATAAATTACTTCTTAAATTGTAAAAAATATTTAAGCTAGATTCTAATAATTCGCTAAACAATTTTAAAGATATCATTTTCAACAAAGTATAGTTGCACTTTTAGAGTAAATTGTAGTAAATGTGGCGGACAAATCGTAAACACTCTTATCATATTTTTTATGTAGAACAACTTTCACAATATTAAACCTTTAGCAACACGTTTGCAATAAATTCTTTAACAACATTAAACAGATTTTAAATAGCTTTCAAATACTTTCCTATACTTTTTCGCTTGTAACCAAAATCAATATAGTCCTCTGTGAACTCAACGATAGAAGATATGTTGGATATATTTTGATAAATCTGTGAAATATTTACTGCCACCCTGTGGCACAACAAACAAGTTAAAAAATAAAACTTTCTTTCTGATATGCTTATCTAAGCGATAATCCTTGGTTGGCGGAATTTTCTAATTTATCTTGTCTGGTATATCATCCCCCGCTACCCCTTCCAAAATTAATCTACATTTTCTAACGTAATTCAATTGTGACCTAAATTTACAAATCGTCTCCCAGACGATGAATTTCATCTAACATGAAGTCCACATCTTTTTCAGTTACAGCCTGTGACGAGATAATTGACCTGAAGAAATTGGGACGCCTGTCATCTGGTTGGTATCCAACCATTAAACTACCCTTTTGCATCATGCGTCCCTTAATAATCGGACATATCTACAACAAACAAAACACAAGTTAGTGATATTTAGAATTTGTGACTTTTTCAAGCCAATCAAACACTTTACCTTTCCCAGTTCCTTCTCCTTGTTTTTGTCGTGGGGAACACCTCGCAACCGTCGTGGTATATACCAAAATGAAACGTTCACGCATTCTGGTTCCATAATCAAATAAAACTTATCTGGTTGCTCCTTAATCTTGCGAACTTGGTACTGTGCCAGATCCATTAGCTTGTCCTGCATCCTTTCGAAACCTTCTGTGCCTTTCGAGCGCCACTGCAGCCACAATTTGAAGATGTCATTGTGACGACCACATTGGATGACTTTGTCACCTGTGTCGTAGCTGATGTCGTATTGCTTGTCAGTCATAAAGAGATATTCAGCAGACATTTGGTTACAACTAATAAGAAGGCCCTGTAAAGTGGAAATTAAGATTAATTAACTGATTCAAAATTAAGGGATAGGGCTTAAGAGAATTTGGGGAACTTTACCAAGTGCCAGAAGTAAAATCTGCAAAGATTCCCACGACAATTTCTCGCTGCATTTAAGAGGAACATGTTTCACCACTTTGGGGGATAAAAGCTTTAGCAGTGAATTAAAGGAGGATTGGGGAGAAGTCCGATTTTAAATATCTCAGAGGAGAGAATTGATAATGTATCCCACCCTTCTGTTCACTTGAATTAACTTTAAAACATAAGAAAATAATCCATTTGAAAACTTTTTCTACTACACATTTTTTTCATATTTCGCCCCATTATCTAAATGCAGATACATAAGTTGATTTAGGACAATTTTAGAAGCACATAGGACGTTCTATCGCTTGCCGGAACAAAGCTGGCAATATGGCATTTTCTCTAAGGGATTTGTACGCTTTTCATTTAGAACCCCACACTGTAAACACACCTCCGGACAAAGTTATTTATTGAATTTAGAACCCCACACTGTAAACACACCTCCGGACAAAGTTATGTAATGTTATCTGGAACGGTGCCATCGCTGAGATGATTAAGACTTGTCCGATGGTTCAAAGAGTTGCTCATTTACCTACGTGACAACCTGAGCACGGGCTTCAAGTCTAGTGAAGCACTACCACACAATATGAACTAAGGAGTGCTTTGCCGCTATTAAAGAGTAGATTATCTTTATCTCTTCTCTTCCTTTTTTTTCTAGGGTATTGCCTAAGCTTAGGGGACAACCCTATGATGCTCACAGCACAACTTGGGCGGAAGAAAATTAGGGAAAGGGAGGTTAGGAAATTTTAACCTGACAAATGTTGCAAGTGAGCCAAAATTTTTACTATTACTGTGCAACAATCCCAGTGGCTTCACAAGTACATTTCTTGTCAGTAGAATTGTCTCAACCAGTGGTGGGTTATAAATATATCGTCGTGTCGTGTGAGGGAACAGGAACCTACGAACCCACGCCAACAGGGGAGAAAATCTGTATACGTGCGCCTCAGTCCGCTCGATCACCAGCTCGACCACCTTGCCTTGTTTGAAGGGAGTAAAAATATATTTTTTGGACGAGTCCTTGGATTTCAATTGTTTATATAGTTCTAGTTAAGTGCCTTTAGAAAGATATGGAGAATCAAATCCATCTGTGATTTCTTCGACATACGAAGTAACATTCTCGTACAGAAAAAAACGGCTTCTAAATTTAGCATTCCTGGATGCTTTAGGTCTAGTTTTTCGCGCAGTTCTCCAAAGTATTTTTTTGCAGTTATTGTCTGTGCGGGATTTAACAAGTCCCGTGTTTTATGTTGGTTAAACCAGGTCCAATCAAGATGCTAACTATTTCCTATTATCAGGATACATATATGCTCGCAACGCACTCAGGTCTCCATTCACATCATCAAACTATTGCATACGTGTTTTTGGATGTTTTGGACGTTATCCAAAAGCTTGTTCGCATCCGCCTGTACTATTTGTGCTTTCCCCACTTTCTAGACCAATTTGTTAAGAATTTGGTATAAAAAGTGCAAAAAGTGCATCGCCTGTATGATTTGAACAAAGCCTATGTCTTCCTGAATTTATAAAAGTAACTTTGTTACGAGTCTGGAAAAATTCTGGAGTTTCTTGGTACCGAGAAACTAATATCCCATTTGCAATGACGTTCCAACTTCCCATTTTAGTAGAAAGGAGATCAAACCTTATGCGATTGTGCCATTGGGTGACATGTGGCTCTATTTGAGGATGGGTTACGCCAGCTGTGGGGTCTTTCCGATTGCTCTGAAAATTGGAGTCAATAAGTTGCAATGGGTTGATAACCTTTACTTCTTCATCACTCTCGCACAGTATTAACTGTTAACAATTTCGTATCGTAATAAGAAAGATTGGAATGTAAGACACCCTTCGCATCCCTTCATAATTTAACCAATTTCAAGTTACCAGATTAAGAGTCGACGCTGCGTGAAGGGCTTTCGACGCAACCATGAAAAAGAGAGAGCGGAGCACACAACTAAGGCCAACAGTAGTAACGTTGAAGTTCTCAAAACTACACACTTCTTCTGGAGAACTGACAAAAATTTATGTTTCCACTACCCTAGTTCCCAAAGTATCATATCTAGAGGAAAATGGTTTTTCTAGTAATCTTATTCTGAATATATTAGTTTTCCATTGATGAAGAAATAGTTCCAGTATATAAATAAAAATTATAGAAATTCTAAAGTTAAGACGAAACTCGTTTCAATTTTTGTATCATTAGAAATCTAAAAATATTTCCACAGCAGTAATACTTTAGGCGATAGAATGGTGGAAAAATAAACTTTTGTCAATGAACAGATAAGAACCAATGCTAATTTGTGCTGGCCATGGCACTCCTACACACGTATCCTACACCCTAGGTTTTAGCTTTTGCCACAACCTTCTAAACTATAAGCCATTAACCGGCCTTTAGCACGAACATAAGAACTGGTTTTTATGAATGCTTGAAGATAGCAGTAAGTGGGCTGATGAAGTATACAAGCCCAATTTTGCCTATCTTTAAGCATTTGTAAAAAAGATTTCAATGTTTGTGCTCTTCTTCTGGTGCATAGCTTTTAGTTTAGAGAGTTTTGGTTGTGGCCTTCGAGTTGCAGTCAGGGTTTTTCCGGACGTTGTAGTGTGCGTTAGTATTGCATGTCAGTAATATATCCGGGTTTCTCTGTGTCGCATAATATGTGACGCTCTCTATCTCGAGAGATGGAGGTGATTAATCAGAGTCATCACAGAAAGGATAGGTGCATCGAAGAATAGTTCCTTCTTCCCCGATTTCCCCCGAGGAATATGATCACATATAAGTGACTTCAAGTTGCACTATGATACTTATGAAGATAGTAAATCTACAGTAATATAAATGCCAGAAAATTACGCCTGGTCTTGGTTTTTTGAAATTCTTGGGAATATAGGGGGAAAATAACTACAGGGCTGAGGCAAATGAAACTAACAATAAACCTCCTGAAGTGAAAATCATTCCTAGTGATTTAATAAATGAAAAAAGGTCCCCGATTTAGCGTGACGTGCATAAAGAACGAAATGCTGTAGTTTCAATTGATTGGAAAGAATACATATAAAAGGAAATACGAAATACCGTATGCTGAGCTCAGAGGACAATCCTATGATGCACACAGCACAGCTTAGGCGGAGGGAAATTTTAAGGAAGAAGAGGTTGGAAAATTTTATTCTGACAAATGTTGCCAACATTTGGCATGAAATTTTTACTGTGCAACATGGCAATGGCTTCACAAACACAATTCTCATCAATAGAATTGTCTTAACCACTGGCACCCCGATATATTACCGCGTTCTTTATAGGATTCGAACCCATGCCCACAGAAGAGTAGGTCTGCAGACTTGGGTCTTAACCTGCTTGCTAATTAATAAGAAATTTCTTTCATATTTACATATTTTATTTACAACAAATGGTAGCAGGTCTTGAACATGTTGATCTCCTTCATATAGCAAGTAGACATACACTGAGAAAAATCGCCTGGTAACTGTTACA
>QYTT01088883.1:28823-39770 GCA_006980735.1 Dasypogon diadema | reverse complement strand
TAAGAAAATTTGGTTTAATATACCATATATATATGTATATAGTTTTAAGGAATTAATTATTAAAATTAGGTAATATATAATTGGATTTGGAGATTGGAAATTGAAAAATTTTAACCTGACAAATGTTGCAAGTAAGCAACAATTTTTGGCATGAAATTATTATTGGGCAACATTCCAGTGGCTTCGCAAGTACAATTCTTGTTAGTAGAATTGCATCAATCAATGGTATTCACGCCAACAGAGGAAAAAATCTGCAAACGTGTGGCTCAGTCCGCTGGGCTACTGGCGTAAATGAGAAAACTGAGATGCAACTCCCGAGAAACAACAATATGTAGTTGAAAGATTGCTAGTTATATTTCATTACAAAAGACATAAATCAAATAGAAGAATCAATAAAATTTAAAATAAGCCTAAACAAACAATTCACTACATAATTACACGGCTTAAAAACGAAAATCACTACCTTAACACGTTCAACCCGGCGCTTTGCTATGAAGAGAGCTTTCTCATGTTGTATTTAGTTTATCACGTAATTTTCTCTTAAAATTCTCGCGTGAACCACCGGTGGTTCACGCCGGGTTGAACGTGTTAAGTTAGCGAATGAAATGGAAAACATTACTAAGAATAAAATTAGCCATTCTACAATAAGATGAATCCTTAGAAATGCCGGCTAACATGGACGCTCTGCGTGAAGAAAGCCATACATAACCATCGCCGAGAGAAAGGATAGATATGAGTTTGCCAAAACCTTTTAAAATAAAAGTACCAACTTCTGGAAGGGCGCATTGTTTGTTGATGAAAACAAACATACAGTTGTTTTATCATAGATCAGATGGGCGAAATTTTGTATGAAGAAAAGTAAATCTAGAACTAGAAGATAAAAATTTAATTTTGACAAATAGACATTGTGGCGAATTAGTTCTCGTTGTTTGGGGGTTTGTTTTGCTGCTAATGGAATCGGAGCTTTAAGGTTTATAAATGCTACTATAGATTCATATCTCTAACTAAATATTTTAAGAGAAAATTTAGGACTTAGCTCTGAAAAACTGGTGAGTTTGCGGCGCTTTCATTTCTATTACGATAATGATCCTAAACCATACGGCACAAAATTGGTGTCTTTGGGCTATATATCACCATCCATATGTCATTAAAACACGTGCTCAAAATCCCGATCTTAACTCAATTGAAAATTTGTAAGCGGATGGAAAGAAATTAATAATTGTGCTTTTCCAAAGTCAGTTTTGCTAGGAGAATGGAACAATACTCCTTTTAATAAGAAATAATCTCCATATATATTTCAAATTTATACTCATTGTTGAGTCTCTAAATGTCAGGTTCATTTAGTTAAATCCTGCAGAGGAAATAATACGTTAATCTCACGCACCGAGAAACGATAAGGTACAAAACTTTCCGTTGCAAATCATACTTCACGTAGTAATAGCATCACGTAACTTCGAAGTCATTACAATGTGCGCTCATCTCCTCCATACCCAGCATTTGCACCCCAATAAGGATAGCTGCTATTCAATATTAGCCAGCATGTGTGGGATATAAGCATTACATCATAACCATCAGTCAAGCGAACATGTAGGAGTTCCGTAATGATGCTATATATGTATACGAACAGGGGAGAAACTTTGACTTTATCTTATGTGGGTATATATCCCTCTGAGAAATCCTTAAGTAGGTACTACTAAACTGACTCGGATAACTGTAATTTAACTGATCACTCTATTGCTGACAACCGTCGCTGTAGAAATATGGAACCCTTTTATATTTTAATTTCCACTCACGATTTGCCTCCAAAGCGAAATTAACTTGCAGAGGATGGGAGGGCAAGCAGTGAAATTCTGAGCTGAATATTTTACTGGGGATAAAAGTTGCTGTAACTCTATATTCGAAATTGATTTGGAAGTGCTCATAAATTTGAAATTTGCCTGTTTATTATGTAGCACAGTTCAGGTGGGTAACAAGTAGTTAACGCTGTTTCGGCGCCAATGTCAAGTTACCCTCCAAGCTGCTTCATATAAGGAGGAATATTTTTTCTAAGATTGAGTCAGTGGTAGTTGTAATAGTTTGTGTGTGTGAGTAATTCATTGGCTTTGCAAAAAAAAAAATGCTGTAGCTTTGTATAACCCACCCACCGATTACTCCTTATTCCTCATTCTGGTAATTTCTTGAAAGCTTAGTCTTCAAATTGCGTCATACACATCTACAACAGATTTTTTATCTCCATAACTTTTATTCATAAATCGATTTTCCAAGAAGCATCCCCCTCTAAAACAAATATCTCTCAATAATAGCACAAAATTTGTTCCTAGCCTGCGGAGTGTCATGAACTGAGTGAGTCAGGCTACAGTTTACATCTCCCTATTTTAAGGAAAGCTGAAAGTGATACAAATGACTTTAGAACTACCAGCCATAAGGTGATCGATCATAGAAATGGGAAATTTAGTATATTTTCTAAAATTCCATTTACATTCTCGTAGCTTATTGAAGTAGGAAAATGCAAGGTCATGTGGAAATCATGAACAGTGTATTCAAAACGTTTTACAAATTAGTTCATATCGAAAATTCAAAGACAAGATTTTTCTACTGTTATACAATAATTCAGTCCCGTTAACGTATATTAACCCCATATCAAGGCATTATGTAATGTGCTCAATCTACTTAGCTACACATTGTTACAGCCAGGACCATCCCAGTAGGAAAAGTGAGAATATTATGTTAAACAAAGAACTAATCTCTAATGCATTACAATTTTGTCAGAGTAACCACTTACTGGTAATGCAAAAGGTAACTAGACAGAAAAGAGTGTAAAATTAACATGTTCAGGCCTGCATGTTTTTATGTGCGGCTTGCTTATGTACTTCGAAAAAGAGTGAATCATTTCAAGTTTGCAGTTAGTTGTGAGAACCGATTTTTGTGCATAAATTCCGTAAGTGATTACTGGTAATGCAGAAGAATCCGATATAGACTCTTCCTATGACATCGCGTGTAAAAAAGAAGATTGTCTGGAATCCTGAGTGTAATTAGTTGGCCTTCAAAAATAATTGATTCTAGAACTAGTTCTATATACATTACATTTCCTACAGGGATTTTGTGCATTGTAATACATTGCAACCCTTACTCGATTATTTCCCCAGCACAATATGTCATTAAACACATTGAAAGGGAAGACACTGTGATACATAGAGTAAAATTATAAAAATAAAAAAGTAAAAATGTAAATCTAAAAATATAAAATGTTTTTTAACTTTAAGTAAAAGTTTTGGCATGAGTTACACTTAGACAATTGTGATTATAGTTATGGATGCCATTTAATTCTATTAATGCACAATTTTTTTTCTTGTGTATATCACTGAGAAAGAATTATTTTTTTACTTTTTTTTACTTTTTAGTGCGTTTTGTTTATAAAAGTTATTTATTTTAAATCTTTTTTAAATATATTTTATTTTCTACTATAAATATGATAATGAAGAAATTTTTAAATTGATCAAATTTAAAATGATAGGAGATAATTTTCTCATACACTCCATTTCTTCAAAAGCATCGTATTGCATGGTTTTTTGCCTGTTAATTGTACGGGATTTATGCTAAAAACTTATATAACGGTACATAATCTATCTAACATATGCATAATAATTCGCATCAACATTCTTTTGCGAACGTCGTGGTGTAATGTTTTTTTCTCTGTGGTAAGTAGTTTAGAAGATTATCGCACTTTAATGTAAGTATTTCCATATAAAAAAAAAATTTTAAACCCATATAACGGTTTAAGATAGAAAATGGAAATTTTCCCATGAAATATGTAAAACATTATGCTAAACGATATTCAGGGGAGAAAAGTCTGTTATAAAATTTCTTACAGAAGAAAAAAAATATGCCATTTAATAGCACTCAGCAAGAGCTTTAAATTGGACAACCCTCTCCCCAAAACCACCAAAAATGTAAAAAATTTTTATGCCATCGTATAGTGGCCCCCCCCTATTCACTCCTTCTAAATCAAAAAACCCCATGTAAATCCATTCACGTTTACTATTCTAAAAATCTTCCCAAAATTTCAATAGAGCCACAGGTCAAAATTGGAGCACTGCATATATCTGCCATTCAAAACTTCAACATTTATACAACTGGAATATTCACTTCCAGGATATTTCCTTTACACAATATTATTCTAATAGCACATGAGCACCAAAATTCCCTTTGCAACAAATTTCACTATTCCATTCAATAATTTGATTAACCCTAATTCGTGTCACAATACTAGCCCTCTAATCAATACTATTGTGCGCGTATACCCGGAAAATTGCTGTCTTCCCGAAAATAATGTACAACTTCTCGAAAATTATGGTTAACCTTTAATGACCGTATCGATTTCACCATTATTCAAATTCTTCCAAACACACTGAATTCGTTATTATCGATGTCTTTAAACATATATCTTTTGTTAAAGAGTCACGACCAAAAGATTTAATGAAAATGGAAGTTCACTACTTGATGTGATGGTAGAAGGCATCCCCACACTAGGTAAATTTAACTTCGTTACTGGTGCTAAGACAGTCTTACCTTTAAAGCTTCAAACCTCACCTTTTAACACGGTACACCTTAAATGAAAATCACAACTACACACTTCTTCAGAACTCAAGGAAACGACCCACGTCTTATCTAAGCTATTAGAGATTTCCTTGAACAGTACTTCAACGTCTTCTTGACTTTTACATAGAACCAATGTGTTGGGAGACAACATAGAATCTGCTCTATCCTCTATATTGTGTATTTTTCTTTGTTTACTCTACAGCACAGCACATGCCTTTATAGATTTTCTTATCTTCCGCTCAAGTTGCCTTCTAAAAAAATCCGTTCTTATTACATCATTGAAATGATTCACAACATCCAGCAAATCAGCGCAAGTCCTCCTGAATTGAAATTTATTTCTGATGAAATTCTGCGACAAGGTGTCATCCGCAGTGGAGCCTCTTCGAAGGTGATTCACTAAACATCGAGATTATTACAAAAAACAGATATATATATATTACAAAGGAGTAATTGGGTCAAGTTAAAGGATACCAGATCAAGTTCTGGCGTATTTTCAACTTGGACGCCACAATTGTCGCACTTGCCCCATTAATCTACTCCGTATTCTATTTAATATATTTTGGCCAGACATGAAGGCGCCCTTACCAGCCGTCCTGTATTCACCAACCTAAATTTACTCCACGTATGTGTGTGTCGGTCACATGCTCATCTGACAATGCTTTGATATTTCTTTATGCTCTGCTGTATCTTTATCGATCCCAAATTCAAACCTTGTGCCTGGTGGCTTTTGGTGGAGATTTGTGCGGTTTCTATACACTGTATAGATGCTTTATGGTATCTAATGCCAAATGGAAAGGACGGAAAGTAGATTCACTCATACTCACACAGAATAGATGCTCATAGCGTAAGCAATGATGTCCTGCTTGTATAGAGCAAAGTTCCTTGCTATCCGTTTTACAAATCTATGGCTATTGTAGCTTTTTAAGGGTGCTCTTTGCCCGCATGCTCTTTTACCATAGATATCAATTTTTTAGTAGTAACAAAAACGCTGCCAATGGGGGGAAATAAATGATCATTTTTGGTTGGTACTCCTTCAACTGATGTACACATGTGGGCTCTTTCACAATTGATGTAGATTCGTTAAAGGGATGCTTCTATAACTTTCTTTGATTATCGACAGTCCTATTCATTTTGTGATGATAAATTTTGTATCTTAATTCGAAGTTCTTAGAGCGTAATGAAGTGAGAAAATCGTAACAAAATATAATAACTTGCCAATTGTATGAAAATAAAGCATCACGTTGTTTTTATCTTGATTACTAATGAAAGGAAACTCCTACTACTATTTTCATCTACTAGAATTTAGAAGAAATTTTGCGCAGTTTTCAAACAATCTACGAATTTTTATTTTCAGTCATTTTCTTTTTTGGTGTCTCAATTAAAACGATTCCATTACTTGTATCAAAATATAAAATTTTATATCATCTTTTTCTTTAAAGAAAAAACGCAACTCAAAGATAAGGGTGTTAGCTTGACGGAAGAGTTTTATACTATAGTTTGCCGGAACAGTTAAAAATGTTACAAAGGAGAAAAGCCACGCAAAATTGAATTTAGAAATTATACGATGAATGCTTTCGTTAAGCAATTGTACAGTCTCTATACTGATTCTTAAACGCCTTTTTTTGTCCTCTTTTAAATTATGTGGACACTGAAATGGAATAACCTTTATTACATGCAGTCTTCCATAAAGGATTCAGCACGGATCCAATACCAAAGGCACGTTCTATCATTTTATAGGTACACCGATTATCATTTTCTGAACAACTGCCACATTTTCTGAAGTAACTACTGAACACGTTCACCCCACCTCGCCATGTAGAAAATTCCGTCACATCTGAAATTCTGCAAACCACCTAAAGATAGTAGCCCGAAATGATGTTAAAGTACGTAGATTTGTTACATATCTGAATAATTCCAGAATACAAAAATGTTAAAGATTAGTCAAAACTATTTCACCGGTGAACAAGAGCCTTTTGAAGATGAATCGCGCGAAGTAGCTCCTTCAATGTATTAAAGGGAAATTTTACTTTGAAAGCTCGAAAAACAGGTGTGAATTGAGTCCCAATTTCTAACAAATTAAATATTCCATAAACATAACAGTTTTATGTATAAAAAACGAATTTACGGAGTAAAAACTGTAGGATAAATTATTAAGGACGGTTTTTACTTTGTTGGTTCGTAAAATTAAGCAATTTTTAGGGAAAAGCTATTAAAAGTACAAAATAAAGTTTGGTATCCACATAAAATACATCTTTACTGAATAAAAAACATCTCCATGTTATTTGCATGTTTTCTGGAGCCGTAAAGAAGGGCACCACCAAGCGAGGAGTAGACGATGGAAGTTCTAGAACCCTTAAAAATGATCAAAAACACAAACGTCCACCAGTTTTATAATCGGTAAACGTTTGCATTTGACATAAAGTAGACCAGAATAAAGAAAATATAATAAATTTTACGTAAGCTATGCTCACTCAAGGAAAAAAAAATTCGGAGAAATTTACGCTGTTTTTTTGTATAAAGAAAAAGGTTTTCGATATTTTCTTTTTATTCTAGTCTGAAATATGGAGATGATATTTTTTAAATATTTTAATCCCAATATAATGAGAATTGTATAATTTGGGAGTCGTACAGTACTCTCACCAACAAAAAAATAAAAAGATGAGTTTATATATATAATAGGCCCTCTTTAAATTATTGAACAGGCTTAACTTATCAGAACATTAAAAAGTTATAAAAAGGTCTTCAAGGATAGCAGAATAGGTGCAAGCACGGAGAGTACCGTACGGCGGATAGGCGGGACACGTAAAGCAAATTCTACCTGAGACACGTGTCATTGTTCAACATGTTCTATCAATTTTGCCAAAATTTTCAACACATATTTTCAAGACTTTAATCTTTTAGAATATGAAAAAAATCGATATTTTTAACCCAACAAAGTAAAAGCCCCCCTTAATAACAAAGACTGCAAATTAAGGGATTCCCTACTTTGACCGGTCGAAAAAAGGCTATTCTTTGGAAAATTTATTTTGAAAAATGTCATCAATGGGTCGAGCTGCCGATATGTTCGGCAGATTCACACTTTTCGGTATAGTCTATTTTTTTTAATCTTCAGTCAATTCGTAGTGATTTTCGCCAAGTGGTATGAAGCCAAATCTGGCTAAAATATAATCTCTATATTCTTGCGTTTTTCTTTTATAAATAGAAAAGACAAATACTTTTTATTATAGATTTCTGCGTTAAGTGCTACAGTGTTGAAAAGTCAGAATGAAAAGTTCCGAAATACCCTAAAACCAATACCTATACTTTTAAATTTAGATTTTTTTTCAAATGAAAATTTTTGATCGTCCATGTGGACACTGAGATCGCAGACATTGCCTGTAAATAAAAAAAAATTAAAATCTCGAAATTAAGATTCATTTGAAATAATACAAAATTTCGGGAGGAGTGACAGCGGAGGAATTCAATACCATCTGAATTGAATACGACTGACTGGGCTGGTTGAAAAGAGTAAAGTCTCGTATGATACAAAAACGAGTTACTAGACGTGAGTAAAACTAGAGTTGTTGGGTTTGTTGTCTGTCAATTCTTGGCTCCGAAGAGTTTATACAAAATTTGTATGGTTGATTCGTGGTAAAATGTTGCTAGCCGTCAATTCATTTTAAAAGGTGACTTATGTTCCAAACTCCACTAAATCCAGTTCAGTTAATTGGCGGCTACTGAAATTTGTTAAACACTTTCTGTGCATTTCTGAAAATTGCATAAAACTGAATTTAAGTGGTTTTGATTCTAGACGACTCATATAGAATGGCAATGTAAAAAGGACGTGGCACCAAAAAATCATGAGTCACTAAAAGCACCCGAAAAGAATTCATAAAGAATCCAATCAACAGGATGAAGAATGTTATACGCCATCATTACATCCTATGCTCTTGGTGAATTTCCCGAGCAGTTTCTTTCCTACGCGACAAGGTATCTGTTGCTAAGAAGGTTGCTATTCATGAATGTAGATTTAAAGAAATTGAGCACCCACCCTGTAATTCTAGTCGAGTGATTATTTTTTCGACTCCTTCTTTCTGTATCTCAGTAATACTTAAAACCGACTACGTATAAATAATTTATGCTTTCAGTAGCAAAGTTGGTTCCATTTTTAAGCGAAAATTGTGAAAATCAATGCCATAAACACGCTATGAAAAATCCAGGGGGTTGAAAAGATTTTTTACATTAATGCTGCCATACCACTACCGGTGTTCACCAAACAAGACATGAACACATTACAGCAAACAAATTCCTACCCACATGTCGTCCAACCATGTCATAAAGTCGTTTTAATTTAATATTCCAAATTTATTCTCTTCTATTGCCAGAGCACGAATTGTCTACGGTCTAGACAGTGATAAGGTGGCTACAATTTCGAAATTAGGACTTTGCTGTTTTTTTTATCGAAGGACGAATAAAATTCACTAAATATCGTTAAAGCCTGCTAAATATGTCATCAAGATTTGTGTGGGTGCATAGTATTCGAAATTCTTATCCACTTCGCAGTCAATTTTATACTGGCAAAATTGAAATTCTAAGACCGAGAACGTGATCAAAATCGTAAAGTCTGGGAAGATACAGTCGACTAAAAACCTACGAATTTATCACGTCCCTCACATAAGGATTAAAGTGAGCGGTTTGCTGCCACTAGAAAAAGAACTTAAGAATGAACAGAGGGCGATGGGATTCGAGCATACACCCCTTGGAATGAGTCATCCTATCTAATTTGCATTACCGCGATATGAATTTTGTGACTTTTAAGAATAGAACTTAGAAACGTTCCGAAATAGTGCATATAAAAAGATTTGAATTTCGTATCTACAATATAAATAAGCATATCTATTCTATTATTGAGATATGCCGTAATTTATGAGGAAAAGTATTTTGAAAATAAAATGTCAAAACTTTGGAAGAAACGAAAAAATTCTGATGGAAAATTAAATTTTTTATGAAATAATATTCCACTCAGAGATTTATGTAAATGGCTTTTTTAATGATGTATCTAAAGCTTAAGGGATATCCTATGACGCAAAACACAACCCATACGGCCAAATATGAAAAAACCCTTCAGAGAACTTGAATTTTTAAAATTCAAGAAATGTACGTGTGCCCATCGCAAACAGCCTGGGTAAGTTCATACTGATGAGATTAACCCGCCCTCAACTTATTCGAATTATTTCTTTAAATGTTAGCAATTTTGCAATTTTAAAAATTATTCTCTTGACGTTTAGGAAACCTCAACAGGCAATAAAAGTATTTTCTGAATTTTAAAAATTCAAATTCCATCAAGGGTTTTTTTCCGGTTGAGAAAATAGTCTACAAGGAATAAGGCTTAATAATTTATGAGAATGATGCCCGCGGAAGTAACGATAAGAGAACGAAAGACAACTGATATTTTTCCGGTTCTCTATAGTATCGATTCTCAGTGTATCGTCTCATCGCCAATGAACTTAAAAGCTTAACTTTGGTTTTTAAATACTCTTCCATCGCATTTTATCGCATAGAATCGAGTCGATACAAACCAGAACTTTATATCGAAATTGAATCGAAAAATCCGGGAAATAAAAGATTTACTTTCATTAACAATACAACTGCAAATTGTGTGTGAAATTGATTCTAGTTTACTACGTGCTTTTGGAGCCTAAGATGTGATTCTTTAATCCTAACAAAGTCGGAATAAAACAGTTCGATTTGGGCTTTAGAAGATAGGATTATAGGTGTCTGGCACGGAAGCGGTGTCGAGTGTCGTCCTACTTAGTAGGGTAACAAATATCTTAAACAATATACACCTGGACTTTCTTTTACGCGGTGGATGCATACCGCGCAAAAAATAAAAAAATGTGCAAAATAAAGCAACCGCGCAAAAAAGATCGCGTAAAAGCAAGTAAAAAGCGTAAAAAAATACTGCGTAAAAAGAGGTGCAGGTTTATGGTAAAAAAGCATACGCAGAGATCTGCGTGGCCAAGAAGGATCTTGGTTATTAGTTTACGAATGGCATGCCCCAGTAGAGCCTTAAGGGCGCCCACTACAACAACGTCATCTCCGACAGTAGTAAGGAGTGCATGCCGGTGGCGAAAAGACACAAAGACGCGATTCTGGAAGTTGCCTGAGACAAACTGAGCCCACTATCCCTACGAAGTCTTCACAACAGTACCGCTAAAATCGATCTAGACCATCCTGAAGCTGATAATCTCAAACCAAGGATGGGCCCGTAAGCCAGTCATCCTACCAAACTCGCTCCTCTAAAAGGAGAACTGCGACCAGGCTCACTGATAATGGAACTCCTGGTTGCATAAACGAGAATATACACGT